>VYXD01001826.1:965919-981395 GCA_013397195.1 Hylia prasina | reverse complement strand
TTTTTTTTTTTTTTAATGAATTGGGCCTGTCACACCCTTACTGAGGTGTGTTGTGGCCACCAGAGTCTTTGCCATCATTCATCCTTGGATGGGAAAGGAGCTCAAACCCCTCAGCCCAAACTGCTCCAGCATCCCTGTTTCTCTGAGCCTGTCCTCTCACTCGCTGTCTCCACAGAACCCACAGGCTGCTGAGGAAGGAGGCAGGTGAGTGATGGGAATGTTAGTTATATTTTCCAGTGGCTTTCCCTCGGCGCCGCCGCCATCGACCTCGGCTGAACCCGCGGCACTCACAAAAATGAGAAACATTTCTCATCGCAAGCCCGGGCCCTGGGCTCTGTCATTTTATTTTCAAGAGAAATGCTTAAACACCTACCAGGCTCCACGTGCTGAGAGAGGCTGGGGGGCAGGTCCGGCCACATCCAGCTGAGCTCCTGGAACTTTGGGATGAAGCAGGAGAAGGAGCTGCTGCCCTCAGCGAGGCCAAGCAACTCGTCCTCACCTTTGAAATTTGGTCCAGTAACCTGCTGGATTTTCCTGCCTTGCCCCAGGCAGCTCTAGGTTATAGAGAAGGACAAGAAAATTATTTTTCATTAGAAATTTATTTCTTAGAGCTGTCCAAAATGTGGGCACAGCCCAGGGATTAGAGAGTGTCAGCTTTATGCTCCTCCATGGAACAATGCTGCTGCTCAGCTGCTGTGGTTGGGAGGGAGCAGCAGTGGCATCCAGGGTATCCTGAAGCCCCAGCAGCTGCAAACCCATCAGCTTTGCTTCTTCTAGCCCTGTTGGGTCTGGCAGCATGGCTCATGCCCCCCAAAATGCATCCACTGCTGAATCAGTGCCTGATTTTCTCACTGAATTGTTGAAATGTTGGGCTGGAAGGAGCCTTCAGGATCATCAAATTCCATCCCCTGCCACAGGCAGGGACATTTTCCACTGGACCAGATTGCTCCAAACCTGGCCTTGAGGAGAGGTAATAAAACCTGGGAATGTTCGTGCAGCCTCTGGGTGTTGTGTTGGACCAGGCTGATTTGGGGAGGGTGTAAAATCATAGAAACCCAAACTTCGCCTCTTCCCTTCAACCTCTGTGGAGGCTCAGAGTGGCAGTGAGCTCCTCCCTGGAGTCCCATCTCAGCAAGAAAAGGGTTGGTAATGTCAGTCAGTGCCAGCTTATTCCTTCACTTATTTTGCCCAGCCAGAACGTTCCTGCTGAGGGTAATGGAGTTTCCCCTCTTCCCCCCTCCTCTTGGAGAGTGTTTCAGAGTGTAATAAATGCTACTCTCAGTATATTTTCTGTAGATACCACTCAAGTTTCTTCCAGACATCCCTTGTGATAATCAGTCAATATCCTTCTTCAGAGCCATTTCATCCTCCTGCTTTCCACCTTTGCTGTTTATCCGAGCTGAACTCCACAGCTGAGCCCTACTGAACTCCACACACTCTTTTCCCAGTCTGTAGAAAGCTGGATTAGCTTTTCAGTAGCCTGGGTCGTCTTGTGAGAGGAAAAAAAAAGGTGTGTTAGAGGGCAACCAATTTATTTGTTTAATATTCTGAGAGCAGCAGCCTCGTGTTTCCCCTGTCACGTGTGCCTGTGTATAATAAATCTTCTGGGAAGCAGGGGTGGATAGATCGGGAAGGTTTTTCAAAACCAGCCCGTGGTGTGTGGAGTCATTTGGTTTGCTGAACGCCCAGGCTGCAGCAGAGTGCACAGAAAATTGCTCTGGCAGGCGCAAGAGGTCTGAGATGTTTGGCAGCAAGAGCTGTGGAGGGCAGGAAGTTTCCCAGCTCGCCGGTGCTGCGGGTGGGAGGGAGCCTTCAAGGACGTCGCATCTCGTAATTTCCAGTTTTGTGTCGGTGTTTGCTGCGGTTTGGGATCACACCCGGGTCTCCTGAGACTCAAACAGGGACCTGGACACCTGCAGCATCCTTCATCTTCAGTTAACAGGCTGAGAGTGGCCTTTCCCCGTGATTGGCATGACAGCACACGATCCACAGGAGATGCATCCCCGCAAAAAGCCAGCGGAGGTTTGTTTTTAGCCCAGCTGTTTCTGCTGCCTGTAAAACACACTACAGACTCCTCATCTTAATGCCCAAAAGGATGCAGCCACACGCCCCTCCAGTGGCACTAATAACATAATGTAAAATGAAATTAATCCACCTGCTAAACCCCAACATGTCACCAGATAATTATCAGCAACACACAATCTCCTCCAAGGAAGATCTTATTCTATTAAAGAGAAATTGGCCTACGCTTTAGCTGCAAGAATGACAATGTGCTCTTTAGATGAGGTTTCCAGTCTTGGAGTTAAAGCATACAGAGATCTCTGATAAGCAGCTTTTTTTTTTTTGCCCAGAAAACTCTGAGGCTTATTCTGAAATAAGGCGATTATAATTATTTTCAATAATGATTGTTTTTGCAAACTTGCATCTGGGGTTTAGATGCCGTCTAATCTTGCACAGTTAAGAGTTCTTGAAGGTCAGATCTTTCTACTCCGCACGGAGTTCATGGACTAACACAGCAATGGGTGTCTGGAGTGAGCCTGCAATACCTCTACAAGAGTTAATTTGCAAATCCCACCTGATCTGAGTAATTAAGGGATCCATGATACACTCCCAGGGATTACAAATCCAAGTCTTGGTGGGAAGGATGTGATCACCTAATGAATGAACACTGGCAGTCCCTGGCTTGCTGGGTGGTGTGGGAAGCACCCTCTCTCTCCATTTCCCCACTTTTTGGCAGGGAGGATCATTTTGCTGTCCCTCTCTCTTGGACACCCTGAGAGCCTTCAGCTGGTGAGATCACCATGGGAGAGATTTTGCTGGATTTTTTTGGAGTGATGGTACCACCCCAGTGCACTCCTGGCAGCTGGTACTGTTCTGTCAAGTTTTCCACGTGGATCAACTTAAGCTGAGTCTCATTAAGGGCCTTTAAATGAAATAAAATGTCACTTTCCCCAATTACCAGATTTTGTAGCATTGTTGTGTGAGATCCAGTGGAGGAATGAAACTTTTCATTCACCTTCTCCAGCCCTGATGGGGCTCTGAGCATCCTGGGGTAGTGGAACGTGTTTCTGCCCATGGCAGGGGTTGGAATGGGATGTTCTCTAAGGTCCCTTCCCACCCAAACCATTCTGGATCATGCTGAGAGCTGACTCGGGACCCTTGCATTCTGTCTTCTCCTTGAATGACAAGGCTGCCCAACCTCATCCTGAAATCCCACCCTCTCCTACATTGCTGGATCGTGGATCAGCATGGATCAGCTGGACAGCTGTGGGATGCTTTGTTTGAGCTGCTCTTTCCTGGAGCATCAGCATGAAGCCCTGCCAGAGGAAGGATGGAGGCTGGAGGGAGCTTTGGCCCACCCCAGCTCCCAGCATCTCCCATGCAAAGTTTCCAGCGGTCAGTCAGTGGATGAATGAAGGAAATCATCTCTCTTTCCACCAGGAGGAAAGGGGCTCCAAGATTTTCCAGTTCACAGGAGTTTATGGAAGCAGATGTCTGGATACAGACACAAATCAGAGCTGTCACTTGGGGCAAATCTCAGTGTGAGCACAGCCCTGTTACAGGACGCCAGAGACTCCACGGTGTGGGGCTGGCAGGAGGACCTGTTCTGAGGGAATGGCAGGAGGACTGGGCCTTTATAGGCTGAGCTTTGCACTGAGGTATTTGTTTAATAAATGTGTGGCCAGATGTTGGTGCTTGGGAAGGCAGGAATTCCCCTTGCACGTGCGGCAGGAGCAGATGAGGTCTGCAAAGCCCTTGAATTACGGTGAGAGTTTATGAGCCTTTCTCCAGAGACTCAGAAATACAGGGTTTAAATAATTTTATTCTTTTTTTTTAAGTATGAAACTCTTGAGTGTGGGGGCCTTTGTTCTGCCCCAGCCCACAGAGAGGGGAGCAATGCATGGACAGCAACAGCAGCTGGATTTCTACGTCCAAGGATGGGATGGGATGGGATGTTAGTGTTTCCTTGATCTTGAATGCTTGATCACAGGCAGCCAGAGCCCTCCAGCTGTGGAGAGGAGCTCTGCCTGAGCTCTTTCCACCCAACAAGCCTCTCTCTTTCCATGGCTACCATGCTCCCAAAATCCCAGTGCAGCCATGAAGGGGTTTTGGGATGCCAAGGCAGACGTCAGGTTCTGCTGCCTGGAAGGGGTGTTTGAGAAGAGACACGTGAGAAACCTGTGGGAGCAGGTCCAGAGGAGGCCACGAGGATGCTCAGAGGGCTCGAGCCCCTCTGCTCTGGAGCCAGGCTGGCAGAGCTGGGGCTGCTCACCTGGAGAAGGCTCCAGGGAGAGCTCAGAGCCCCTTCCAGGACCTAAGGGGGACTGGAAAAAAGATGGGAACAGACTTTTTATTGGGACTTTTTGCAATAGGATAAAGGAGGATGGTTTTAAAATGAGGGTTGGATTTAGATAAGTTTTATAAGAAAGTTTTTACTATGAGGGTGGGGAGGCCCTGGCACAGGGTGCCCAGAGAAGCTGTGGCTGCCCCATTCCTGGAAGTGTCCAAGGCCAGGCTTGGAGCAGCCTGGGATAGTGGGAGGTGTCCCTGCTTAGTGCAGGGGGCTTGGATTAGGGTGACCTTTAAGTGTCCCTTCCCACCCAAAGCATTCTGTGATTCTGTGATGGGCGCGAGGTTCCTGGGTAAGGATTGTGATCATCCCACCTTCTCCACCTTCTAGCATTTCCCATTTGGCTTTCTCAAAACACCAACAGCAACCCAGCAAAACACTACAAACCCCTTGGAATCCCTGTCCCTTGTGACTGTGTTCCTGCAGGGCTCCATGTCCGTGACAAATGCGTTACCAAGGATAACCTTGCATTTAGAGCTTGGCCGTGACTGGAATCGTTCCCTGCTCTCCTGCAGAAAAAAAAGGTCCCTCATGGCTGTCAGAAACGTCACCCAGGTCGTGTGACACAGAAACGGGGGTGCAGGCAGGGTGGGCAGTGGAGGAAGCGTGTTCCCTCCCTCAGGCAGGCAGAGCAGGAGCTCCAAATCGATTTGGGAAGGTGCAGGGGATCAGGCACTATGGCTAATCCCTTTTCTGAGCACAGCTCACCTCTGTGCTCTCCTCCTCCCCTCTCCTTTCTTCTTGGTGACTGATTTCCACCCCCTTCTCTCCACTTCCCTCCCCTCTGCACAATCTCTTTTAACTTTGCCTGGTGATCCCTTGGGCAGTGGCCAGTCTGTCCTGCAGCCCTCTGGGTTTGCAGGTGTCTTGGTTTGGAAAGGCAGGTGTCTGCCAGGGAAAGCTGACGCTTCCCTTGGAATGGAGAATGTAAACCCCCTCCCTCCAAATTATTATAATTTTGCAATTAAGGGGGCTTTCAGGTAAAGATAGGGGAATAGGAATAGCAGTTTTTTACTAGGAATATTAAAAATACAAATGTAGCAGTACAGAAAAAAACCCAAACAAACAAGAAAAATCTTAGAAATCCTGACAGAGTCAGAACAACCTGACACTGTTGGTCCGGGTGTTGGGAGCAGTCCAAGTAAATCCTCCTGGAGTGACAGATGTAATTCTGTTGGAGTAAAGATGATCCTGTAGAAGGGTCCAGTGGTGGTGAGATGGGTCTGTCCTTCCTCTCGGAATACAGTGGAAAACAGGCTCCCCTGTTGTTCTGAATCTCAGCTTTTATCCAGGCAGGAATGCTGGGCTCCTCCCCCTGGGTGCAGCATCTCCCAGTGGGATGATGGAATTGTCTCAGCCATGCAGTGAGCCTCAATGGCCCATTAACAGCAGATACCCCCTGGAGGGAGGATGGGTCCTGGAAAGGATAAAGAACACTGCCCCTGGAGCATCATGAAGAGCACTGTGATGCTGTGGGGCTTTTTGGAGGAGGGGGATTTATGTTTGTATTTCCAGGCATTTGTTTTGGAAGCAAGGCCACAAAAACAGGGACTTTTGGGTAGAGCACGGAGTGGCAGGACAAAAGGGAATGGTTTCAATCTGCCAGAGAGCAGGGTTAGCTGGGACATTGGGAAGAAATTCCTGGTTGGGAGGGTGGGGAGGGCCTGACACAGGTTGCCCAGAGAAGCTGTGGCTGCCCCTGGATCTCTGGAAGTGTCCAAGGCCAGGTTGGATGGGACTGGGAGCACCCTGGGATAGTGGGAGGTGTCCTTGCCCATGGCAGGGGGTGGAATTAAAAGCTCTTTAAGGTCCCTTCCTATCCAAACTATCCTGTGATTCTGTAAATCTTTCTGTGAGGGCTTATTGATTTTGATGGGGGGGGCTTTTGTGCTGAAGAGCAGCTACTCTGTTTTCGATCAGGAGGTAAAATTATGTACTTCACCTTTTTAAAAGAACTTTTACCTTGCAAGGAGTGTTTTTTCTGCCATGTTTTTGTTTAAGGAAACCCAAAGCAAAGCCTCTCCACTGGCAATAAAGAAGCCTTCCAGTCTTGCTCACAGAAATATCCCAATATGACATTTTATCCACTTGAGCAGACACAAACAGAAGCCCAAAGTTGTGGAATTTGCTGTGAATCAGAACTTGGGTCCTACACAACTCTGGTTTCCCAGCTGCAGGGCACAGAAACTCGGGGTTTCAGACCTAAACCTTCCTGTGACTCAGGTGGGAGCCGGGATTTCAGATCAAGGCTGTTTTGACAGGAGGATCCTGAGCTCTCAGGCAGCAGCAAATCCAGTCCTGCTGGAACCAATTTTCTTTGAAACCTCAACCCTTGTCAGTGATATTTCTCCTTGTGGATTTTCCAGCTTCTCTGCTCTTCTAGGCTGCAAAAACGGAGCAGAGGCCAGGCTTGAGGCGTATTGCAGGGCAGGGTGTAGGTGTCCAAAACTCACTGCCCATGGAGGTGTCTTTTGGTGCCTGATCCCAAAAGTCCCCTCATGCTGACAGAAGCCTTCCTGTGCTGTCAGCATGTTTCTGCTTGTGGGTTCAATCAGGGCTCTGCTAATTATTCTCCTTGATTAATTGCTGGGTAATTTTGCTGTGTGTTATGTAGTTGTTAGTCCAGCGATGCAGCAACTGCTGTGTCCTGCTGCGCTGTGTGTTTCCCCTGGCCCTGCTCTCCCAGGAGAAGCAGAGGCCAAACAGGGACAATCTGCTTAATGGAAGTGACACCGCTGGCCCCAGACCCTGTGGTCACCTCTGCAATTAAACCTTAACGAAGGCCAGTCCTGGCTGGGCAGGAGACCAAGGCAGGTGCAGGGGATGGAGTCAATTTTGGCAGGTGTCTAAGAGCACTGACCTCCAAATCTGAGCTTGCTGGTGGTTTGTTGGGATCTCCCACCCTGCTGAGGGCTGGGGAGATGTCCCATGTGAAGCCTTGGATTCTCAGGCTTGTGCCAGGGACAGGAATTCTACCAGGCACAAGCTGTGGCCCATGGCTGTCCCCAGAGTTTAATTCCCAGCTCCCAGCTAATGCCCTGACAAGGTTTGGGGTAGTTTGGGCTGGAGTTCACCCCAAGTCAGCAGTTTAGTTCAGCCCTGGTAGGAGCGTGGCCATGAAGTGGTGTAGGAAGCAAGAGGAATTTAAGCTCTGCTCTGATTTATTATCTACAGATGTAGCCACCCAGTCCTTCAGAAAACACCGGGAAAAACGGGTCTAGACCTGCTCTTCTCCCTGCCAGCTACTCCTCCTCAAAAACCTGCTGGTTTTTGAGGTGTGAAAACCACAAGGTTTGGCCATTTTTTTGTGCAATTTCTTCATCATCTGGATGTCCCTGTCATTAATGAATGAAGTGCCCCCTCCCCATATCCTTTTTTGAGATTTAAGTCACACTTGGCCAGAGGCCTAAGCATGATCACTGCAAATAAAGCTTCCTCTACTGAGCCTCCCCATAAAGCATCTGTACTTATTTAAAAGAGCAATAAAGGAACCCTCAAAAGCCTTATGAACCCTGGGAACTCACTGAATTATCCAAAAAAGAGTAAATGCTGTTTTCCATGGAAAAATTATCCAAAGACTTAAGACTGTTCTGGGTTTTTTTGTTTGTTTGTTTGCTTGTTTTGCTGTCAGAAATCAGATGGATGGGGGAAATTGTGCTTTTTGCAAGTGGTTCATTCAGAATCCCCATTCCCCATCCTAATAATGCTTGATGGGAAATTTTCAATTAGCCCCGATCATTATCAACATTTTGCAAATTAGGGAGACTCAGGCACAGAAGCGTAATCATTTGTTTATGGGCGTTGTGCATGTCAGAAAGCAGATTAGGGCTGTCCCCTGGGCGATTCCTGATAGCCTGGCCAGTTCCACTGGGGCCTCTGGAGCTGCTGAACTCCATGCAGAGTTGCTCGGAATGAGAAGAGGCTGTTTGTTCAAGGCTAATTTTAATTATTTTTGTGTCTTTAAAGAGGAAACCCTGTCATAGATCTGGGAATCCAAGCTGTCCCTTGCATGTAGATGTTCCTCCAGCTCTGGCTGGTCTGGTCTCAAACTCGGGTGACACGGGAAGTGTAGAACATGTGACTTCATTTTTCCAATCAGACCCTCCTGCTGTGGTGTAGGATCTCAATTTTTATTTTTGATCTCCAAAATTAAACTTGGAAATTAAAAGACTCTTCCAAAGCAGAGGGGAAAAAAAAAAAAAAGAAATCCACGAGCTCTGTTTCCTTTATGGTTCTTAGAATCATGGCATGGTTTGGGTTGGAAAGGACCTCAAAGGCCATCTCATTCCAAGCCCCTGCTGTGCTCAGGCACACCTTCCACTAGACCAGATTTGTAACTGCAGCACTCCAGAGCAGCTTTGATTCAAACCATAACATTTGGCAGGTGATCAGTCCATAAATATCCTAATTGCTGATAGAGTTTTAAATTACATGTGTAATGAGATCCTTTTTCCCCTTTTTGTCCTTTCAAAAAAAATTTTTTTTTTCACTACAGTTGCAGAAGGAATTTTAAATTTATTTTTTTTTGTGAATTGAGTGGGAAAGGGAAAATAAAGTACCACAAAAGGGCTGCAGTTCCAGAGCTCGATTCAGCTCTGCTTAGAGGCTGCTCATGCTTTATTAATTGTGAGAGCACTGCTGCCCCTCATAGGTGTTGAGCTGGCTCCGGGTCCCCGGGGAAGCTCATCTGTGTTTGTGTTTGTGAGGAAAGACACGGCAGGGTTGTTTGGACAGATCCTGGGATGCACTAATTAGAAGTTAAAGATCCACATTCTGGCACGAGACGGGAATGCATTAGAGCAGGGAGCACTTTCTAATGCTCTGCCTCCTCGGCAGCACACGCCGCGTTAAAGCCCGTGGTGTTTCTTTGATCCACGCCACCAAAATAATTCCAGGGACGAACACAAATGAGGGATAATAACTAATTTAACTGGACTTATTGGAGAGCGACACTGCAGAAGATTAGGATATCCAGAGCAGACTGTAATTGCTGGGAGATTGGGGTCTGATGCCTGTTTATCTATTCTATTAATCTCTCTCTGCATCTGTCCTTCCACTCGATCAGTTGCCCATTAGCCATCATTTAGCTCCTGTTCCTGTCTTTCCTGCCTTCAGTGCCTCACCCTTTCTGTCTGCTTGTTAGCTAGAACAGATGTAAGGAAATTGCATTCTGCACAAATGGGAGCTCTGCACGGGCCAGAGTTGGGGTTTGAATGTTCTGACGTGACTTTGCAGAAGTTAAGAAACTCTTCAGCATTCAGAGTAGCACCGTGGCAGCAAAACTGGTCCCCCACCAGTGATCCACCATTCAGTACCTGTTAAATCATCTCTACAGGATGCTGGTGGATGAGTGAGATTCCAGGTTTTAAGACATTGGGATCATGCTTGGGATTGTGTCCATTTCTGGGGAAGCACTTCCCCCTCAAATTTGTGGTGTGGGGTTTTTTTTGTTTTGTTTTGTTGTTTTTTTTAAATTCTCTTCTTGTGAGCCTGACTTGATGTTCAAGTGGCATTTTTAGGGGAGTGCTGAGGGGTGAAGAGCCAGGACAGGCCTGGGTTGAACGTAGTGGAATTGCCAGTGTTTGCTATCTGATCATCCATCCATCCATCCATCCATCCATCCATCCATCCATCCATCCATCCATCCATCCTCCTGTTGAGCTACTCTGTGTCTCTTCCTGTTCCTGCCTCTCCGTGTGGTCTCCCATTCCTCTGCCTGTCATCCCTCTGCTCTCCTCCTCCCTGGACTGTTCATTTAGACTCCATTTACCTATTCACTGTTGATTTTGCACGTTAAAATCCCTGCCCATCTTTGCTTAGCTAATGGGGATATTCTCTGGATCTCATTTTGTAATAGGGCGTTAATTAGACTTTCCTAATGGGATCCCTTTGGAATCACACGTTGCATCCACAAGAGACCTTAATGCTTATATATATATTTATTTTTTCTTGTGGGAAGCAAAAGAATTGGACATGTTTTCACTCTGGTCTTGAAGCCTGGCCACCAAGCTCCATAAAAAACCAAGGTGCACCTCAGGAGCGGGGCAGAGAATCCCCGTGTCTGTCATCAAAAACTCCCTCAATCCCATCTAGAGGGAACACACAGGAGGAACAATGAGATGGAATTAGGGAGATATATTGATGTGTCTGTGTAAAAGGAAGAAAACACAGGCCTTGGAGACCTCTGGGAATCTTGGGCTTGAGTATTCTTAAAGCTTCCATGGATTTTTACCTGTGTGTTAAAAATATTGTTAACCCCTGAGGAAATTTAGTGCCTGGAATCAATGAACGTAACACGCAGGTGCCTAATAACGGAAAATGGGATTGATGGGTTGGGCTGGTAAAATCAGCCCAGCAGTTAATTCTGCTGCCACAACAAGCCTGTCAATAAAGCTCCCTGCTGATTCCTGCAAGGATCTAGGGATACAGCAAGGCATCTGGGAAGACAAGAGTTGGGTTTGCCTCAGCAGTGTTGGAAAAAAAGGTGGGAATTCAGCTCCAGCAGGGAGAGTGTGTTCTCTAGAATAGGTCTGGGCACTGAATCAGGGACAGCACATGGCAGCACCTCCCACTCCCAAATGCTGGAAAGATATTCCCCAAAAACCCCACAGCTCCAACCTCTCGTCTCCCTCCCAGCTATTCCTGGCTGCTTTGGGGCACACTGACAGACTTTCCCGTCTTTTCCAGGTTGTTAGACTGAAAAAAAAGTTTTCACTGCATTTCAGTTCCCTCTGGATCTGACCTTGCACTGATTTTGGAGTGTGAGCGAAGCAATCCAGAATTTCTTGTTTTGTCAGGAATGACAGACTCTGAGAACGAATAAAAGGTGCTTTTCTTTACCTGACCCTTGTATGGGGGCACTGAAACCACGTATGAAAGGAAGAGAGATTAATTTTGTGGGAGGCAGCATTTGGGAAACTTTGTCCTGGGGGAAAACATCCCAAATGATGGGACCTTGGGAAGGTGAGCTGGTGCCCCTTCCAGTCTCAGCACATCATGATCATCTCACTCCTTCTTGGAGCAGATCAAGTGGCCTCTGGGTTTCTCTTCAGGTGATGAAGTATTTGGATCTCTCCTGTTTCCCTGCCAGGCTCTGAGCTGGGATTTGTCTCCTGGAGGTGTCCAACGAGGCAGGAGAGAGGGCAGGACTGCACCAGGCCAATGTAGCCAATCTTTGGGTCCTGTGCCCGAGGGCTTTTCCCCCTCCATGCCACATGAGCAGGAGTGGGGTTGGGAATGTGCTTGGAAAGAAAACATCTGGCAGTCTTGACTTACAGATGCTGCTCCATCAGGGGTTTGGGTTGGACCTTTAAAGATCACCAGGTCCAACCCCCCTGCCATGTTTTCCAGCAAGAAAATGTTGCTCAGAGGCCTGTCCAAGCTGATCCTGAACGTTTCCAGGGATGGGGCAGTCACCACCTCTCTGGGCAACCTGTGTCAGTGTTTCACCACCACCATCATCAAAAAATTGTTCCTTATATCCATGTTTCACGAGCCTGAGCTCTTTGTTTGCTCAGAGGTTGTCCTTGTTTTGAAGTTGATCCTCTTTTTTCTTCCTTAAGCTCCGAGCTCATGAGGAAATCAGCTGTTGGTTGCTAGGCTGCAGCAAGCCCCAAAGTGCTGATGGAGCCGGGCTGTGTCTGAGAAATTTGGGTCCGAGGCCAAGTTTCAGACTCTCACAGATTTCGGGGCAGTCTGGATGTGACTCTTCAGTCCTTTCCCTTCATGGGAGGTGAATCTCTAATCTCTTCCTCAGCTCTTTCCAGACACGGGGATTTTGGGGTTGCGGATCAGATCCACCTCTGTGTCTCTAAATAACAATAAGGGGATTATCCTCCTTGAGGGGGTGGGAATTGGAGGGAGCAGTGGGCTCTGCAGGAGACTCTCTGGGACCCATATGTTGGGTGGATGGTTAATTTTTGCAGTAGGCCAAAGACCAGCAAATCTGCCTTGTGTCGACGCTGGGTGCCCCAGATCAGGGAAAAAAAAAAAAAAAATTGCTGATGGTGCCCATTCCATGGAGAGGGGGGAGGTGTCTGTGCAAGTCTATTACATCTGGGCTTCTTTCCAGGGTGAATAAAAACGTTCTGTATGTCCAGAGTTATCAACGGATTCTTTTTTATTCCTGTCAATTAATCTGATCTGAATGAGTCGCTGCTGCTCGTGGAATAATAGCCTTGAATGTAAAGTCTTGTTTCTCATCTGCTTTGTGGGCTACACTCTGATGTGGCTGGCCCCAGAATGATGCTGTTCAATTATTTTGAGCTAAATCAAGCCTTCTTTGGCCTAAAATCCTGCCAGCCTTGCTGAAGGAGCTCGCTGGTGAGGAGGGAGCGTCCCAGCTCCCGCCTGCTTCAGACACTGCTTTTCCAACCCTGGCACCTCTTGCCCTTCTCCCCGTGCTGTTTATTTTCCCTTCCCACAGATGAAAGGCAGAGAAGCAAACTGCAACCAAGGCTAGATTGTCCATGGCTTATTGAACAATTAGTTTCAGCTCGGGGTCTAATCTTCCGGCATTTCTTTTCTTCCCTTTGTGTGCCAAGCGTGCCTTGGAAACTTGTTGGCTTCAGGACTCGTGTGGTGCAGGGGCTCTGGGCTCAAACTTGGCTCAGAGGGCTGCAGTGCCCAGAGCAAAGCAGGTGTGAGCTGGTCTGACAGGAGGGGGATTGGGGCTGCAAACAAAAATAAAGAAAAAAGGCTGCAAATAAAGCGTCGCATGGTGAAGCCGCCTGCTCAGGCTCGGATATGCCCCTCTGGCATTCCTCTTCCTGAGGCCTCTCCATCAGCTGGATGAGGTTTCCAACCTTTTAACCCCTTTTCAAGCCTCTCCCTGGTTCCTTTGGCTGGTGGGCTGTGTCAGGGATGCAGGATCTGCTGGTGCACAGTTCCCTGAGGTGCTGGGAGGGTGTCAGGGATTGGGACACGTCTTTGCAGGGTGGGACAGTGCCAACAGCCTCCTGTGGCACCAGAACAGGGCTGCACGTGCTGGTTACTATCTCCTGAGTGAGCTTTGCTGCCGTGTGCCAGGAGCTGGAGTGTTTGTGCTTCTGGAGGGGGAAGGGTTTGGGTGTTGTCTCTCAGGATCTCAGGAACATCCCACGGCTTGGGGCTGGGGGAGAAACCTGACTGAGAGGAGATTTGTGCCTCATTTCTCACCCAGCACCTTCTTCCTTTGGGCTCTTCTCCGTCTTACTCCAGCCTGGCACATTTCTCATCCCCAGCATTTGTGGCACTGTTTATTTGGGATTTTTTCCAGCTGTAGCTACTCCTGACCTCTCCCTACGCAGGCTCGCATATGAATGGATTTTTTTCCTCCCACATTTGGGCTCCTCCTGCCTTCCCAACCCGAGCTCAGCAATCCTGCTGCTGTTCCCTACTCCATAAAGAGGGTTCAGTTCACGTGACCCCCCCATTAGCTGCTCCAACTTAAGCCTCGGGCAAATAGTCATTTAGGATTTATTTTTATTAAAAAAAAAAAAAGTCGGATTAAATATTCTGATGAACAAGAATAACATTAGCAGCTGTGCCTGCTCAGCCAGCGTGATCCCATCCCTCATATCATAAGCTGATTGCCTGGATGGGTCAGTAAGTTGTGCCAGCAGCCCCGCACTGATAATGCTTTACATGTTGTTTTCATGGTGCATGAGGGATCTGGGAGGGGTCGTGATATCCAGAGAGGCTCCGTGGCTGCAGAAATCCCTTCCTCAGATGCTTTGGAGTGTTGTTGACCACATCTGAGGGCTGTAACCTGGCAGAGGTGCTGTGAGTGGCCAGTGTCTGCTCCCTGCAGCACAGAAGCTTCTGTCACCTGGAGGGGGTGATGGGGACGCTGGGGAACCTCAGCTCAGGTGGGGAGAGGTGACCTGGGGCTGTCTGCTTGGACAGTGTGGAGTTTTTCCCAGGCTGCAGCCTCTGATGGCTCAAAGGGAGGCCCAGGGTGGAGGGAATGTGGGGAAACACATCTGTCACACGCTGAGGAGCAGGGCCTGAGTGGTGCTGACACCCCCTGACACGAAGCTGAGCAGAGTCCTTGAGTCAGTCTCATTTCAAGGTGCTCAGTTATTACTTGAAGCAGTAAAATCCCTCCCTCTGCCTCCACAGCACCCAGAATTAGGGTTTCTTCCCCCCTGGTGAGCAGTCCCCAGGCCCACGCTCTCCCTGCTGGCTGTTTGTGTTCCAGTGTTTGTATCAATGGTATCAACACTCACCTTAAATCCTGCTGGTGCTGAACCCTGGGCTGGCTCCTGCTTCACGGGGCCTTGCCAAAAGCTGTGGGATGCCCTTTGAAGATGGAGAAGCAGGAGCCATAAAATTATGCAGCCTTATTAGTGATGTTATTATTTGCTCTCTGCAAACATCTGAGACTCTTCTTCATCCCCCGCTGCTCCCAAATCCTGTGGCAGCTTTCAGGAACCTGCAATCACTGGCACCACTCAGCAGCCCCAAACTGCACGTGGGGATCCCAGGGGGGGTGAACTCTTGTCCCCTTCCCAGATTCATCTCTCCAGGAGGGCCATGAGTGCCTCAGAAGCCGCTGTGCCACGTAACTCTGCTGCCAAGAGATAAATCCCAGCGTGGGCATCCAGCCTGGTGGAGGGGAGTGTCCTCCTGGGATGCCAGTCCTGGGCAACACAGGCAGAGGAGAAAGCCCAATTTTCACTGGAAATCATAGAATTGCAGAATGGTTGGGGTTGGGAGGGAACTTAAAGGTCATCTCATTCCAACCCTCCTCCAGGTGCACTTTCCACTATCCCAGGGTGCTCCAAGCCCTGTCCAGCCTGGCCTTGCACACCTCCAGGATGGGGAATTGACATCTTGGAAACCTTTTCCCAGCTGGAACGTGGTCTGTACCCTGCAGGTCTTGCCCTGAAGTGTGGGAAGGTGGATGAGGTCTTGCTGGCTGGATGAGGTTTTCACCCTCATTTTGTTATTTAAGGCTTTGCCAAGGAGGAAACTTCTCTGTTGGAAGTGGAAAGTGCCACAGAGGCATTGCTGAGTCACATTCTCCTTGAGGGACTGGTGTAACCTCCAAAAGACAGGTCCTGTAGCAGCATCAGTAGCTTGTAGCTGAAAATCTCTTTGTTTTTTTTTTGTTGTTTTTTTTTGGTTTTTTTTTGTTTGTTTG
>VYXD01001826.1:864483-965893 GCA_013397195.1 Hylia prasina | reverse complement strand
TTGTTGTTGTTGTTGTTGTTGTTGTTGGGTTGGGGTTTTTTTTGTTTGTTTGTTTGTTTTTTAGTTTTGGAGGATTTTGTCAGTTACAGTGTATAAAAACAAGACTGTGATTAGTCCATTAGCTGGTCTGGGCTTTTCTCTTTTATCCTGGAATATCTTGCATTATCTTGCTACAAACTAGAAAAACTGCAATTATTACATTTCTGCTCTTTGTAATCATCCAAGAATTTCCAGTGGTTGGAAAATCCATCAGGATTTTCATCCCCATGGCATGGAAGTTGGAATCAGAAGATCTTTCCAACCCAGTCCATTCTGTAATTCTGTGATTCTGTCATATTTTCTCTCCACCGGGAGGACACTGTCACAGGGATGAAGAGCAGTGTGTGTTTGTCTTCAGAGGATGACAGACGTGGTAGGAAATGCTGCATGAAGGTGTTGCTCCCCTTATTCTGCAGAGAAAATCCCCTTTTTTTTGTGGTTGGAGAGATGCAGTTGCTCTGTCCCAACAAAGCAGAGCTTCTCTGGTGCTTCAGGAAGTTGTTCCACAAATATCCCTGGGTCCCTTGTGAACAGGACCTGTGTAAACATCGTGACCTGTGAGCTTGAAGTTGACCAGAATTTAACAGGCAAAAAGAGTCAGGAGAGGTTCTCCCGGCCTGGGACAAATATTCCATATCCAACATAGAATCATGGTGGTTTTCAGGCTGCAAAAGTCTTTTAGAATCATGGAATAAAACCACAGAATCATTTAGGTTGGAAAAGCCCTTTGAGATCAAGCCCAGCATTTCCCCAGCACTGCCAAGGCCACACTGTGTCCCCAAGTGCCACATCCACAGAGTTTTTGAATCCCCCCAGGAATGATGACTGCGACTGGGGGAATGGGAAAGGAGCAGAGAGTGGACTTGATGCCTAACCCTTGGCTTCCACCAAGGAGATGAGGAATTCATACAAAAAGTTGCATTGGGACAGTTGTGTTGAGTTGCTGTGGATGATCTTCTGCACATGTTTAACTCATTTTCTGAACCCTTCCCCCTATCCTGACCCCTCTAAATCTCCTGCCTCTGGCACCCAAACTGCACCAGGGTCACACCTGTTCCATATTCTAGTGCAGGAGAGAATTGGAAGGGAAAAAAAAGGGGCAGAAAAAGGAGCAAAAGACCCACTTATGACACGGGAAATTAAATAATTAGCAAATGTGGCAGGAAGGACGATGAAAAACAAGTGCAGTGATTCATGTCCCGTGTCTCCTACTGCACAGAACACTTTAAAGTGTCAGACAGCACGACAGTCACTCTTTAAAGCCAATTAAAGTTTTATAATAAATAGAAGCTCTTTATTTTTTTAATCTCTCTCTCCCCATGAGATGGTGATGGAGTTCACTGGAGAGAGCCGGGTGTGATGCATTTGCCAGAAATCCACAACAAATGGGTACAGAGACCTGCTTTTCAAAAGCCTCTTTTATGCCAATTATTTACCTTCCTTAAATTCAGCTCCGGAGGGAGAAGTAGCTGTAATAATATCGCATTTTCTCGTTGTGCTTTTCATTCGAGGAGATTACAGCCGATAACCTGGAGAGGGCAGGGAGAGGGGCTCTCTTTTCATGCTTGGGCAAGGTGATTTTCGGGAGCTCGGAGAACGGCAGAGCAATACGTGAGCTGGCAGCAGATTTTGGGACCCCCATGGGCAGGGATTTCATTTGGAGAAGGCAGGTTGCTCCGAGCTCTGCAGGTGGAGGTGGGTTTGGAGGTCAGGTGGGGGTCCAATTAAGTGAAGCAGGGTCATTTTGGGGGCCAGGAGAGCAAATGATGCGAGAGAAGAAGCTGGAATTTATTTTCTTTGTGCGCCATCTCTCTGAGGGAGACTGGTGCTTGTTGACCTCTTGGACTGGCGGTACTGGAAGATGCTGTAAATTGTGAGCAGCTCTGGTGGAGGCTGTGCAGAGGAGGGGACACTGGGGACTCTGGTTTTGTAGCTCTTTTTCCTTCCCCTCTAAGGTAGCACGGACTTGCACAGGATTAATTTCACCAAGCTCCTCCTTGGCTGCTCCTGCTGCACAGCTCATCATTGTTTAGCCTTTGTATTAATGGTACTTCTTGACAAAAAAAACAAGACAAAACAAAAGAAAGGATTTCCCACCACTCCAGAGTTGGGGGTAAGATCAAGTTCAGAGCTTTGAATTAAGAGATCTTGCTTTCCCCAAGCGTGGGGAACAAACTGTGGGTGATGCTCCTCTCTGAGCCACCACGGCTTCTTCATCCTCCTCTTTCCCCATCTCCTCTCCCATGGACAGCGCTTGTGTTTGTGTGCCTTTATCACAAACATGCAAAAATACACCTCAAACCAGCCGAAATGTTAATCCAATTAACATTCAAAGAAAATGAAAGGACACTGAAATTGAAGGTCCCCCTCACTGTAGCCACCAGACTCCCTTGGCTGCAATACCTCTGTGTGAAGCTCCTCAGACTGGAGCCGCGATTCCCCGAGCGGCGCCACTTTCATGTTTTGGAGTGGGCAGATCTCAGATGCAGGAAAACATCTCCTTTGTTCCATATCTCCCCAGCTTTATTCGGGAGGGTGATGAAATTATTCCGTAGCTCTGCAGCCAGAGGGGAGTTGGAGGAGCGGTGTTCCCGCTATAAGCAAAGATCCCTTTAATTGGAGAGAGTGAATATTCACTCTTTAATAACGCCAGGGCTCTAATCCTTCGTTAGGTGGCTGCATCCCCCCTCCCGAATGGTTTTTAATGACCCGTTGCCTACATCATTAATATCACAAGTGCTGACACCGGGAGGAAATGCAACAATCAAAGGGACACCCTCAGAGGTCCGGCAGCGACAACATTTTCCAGCTCCCCTTTGTTGTGGGGAAAACGTGCACGGGTGCCCTGCGTGACCAAACCGGCTTCAAGTTCTGGCCTCCCGTGGTGGGCAAGGGAAGGGTTAACTCCTGCAAATTGCAGGAGCTCAATTAGTTCAATTAGGGGCTTGATAACTAAAGCAGCTCTTCCTGAACACCAGTGTAGGACCCTGGGCTCTGCCTGCAGGCTCTGAGCACTCCCACACTGCCCCGTTCCCTGGGGCTCGCAGCTTTTCGAGGGCAGCCTCGCTTCCAGAGGGAAGGTGGGATTCCTACCAGCGTTACTCCATCCTGGGCTGGAGCAGCTCTCTGCAGGAATCCAGGCCATTACTCCAGCATATTCTTGTGAAGGCAGAGTCTGGTCCAGAGAGTCCCAACTGGGAGATATTCCACAAATCAGAAGAAAAATGGTAAAATCCTTTTTTCCTCCCTCAGTTTTTTTTCAGTGTTCTTTTGAGCGCATTCCCAGCAGTGCGTGAGCAATAAGCACCAGTCACATCCATCCATCCCCAACTGTAATTTTTTTGTTCTCCTGCGTGACAGCACTTGCCTTTTGATAATCTCAGAAGGAGACGAGGGGGTATTAACATAACAAATCTGTGGCTGTCTAGAGAGTTCCATGTTGCTGGCACGTCACAGGATGTGTACATTGAGCGCTGCTCAGTTCTCATTGTTCTAAATCCACCCTGTGTATTAAGACCTAATGAATTACTACCTGACAAATTAAGCAGCTGCTGCAAGGAGCCCGTGTTGGCAGTGTCCTTCTCTCCCTCCTCCTGTGGCATTTGGATTTTACCAATAAAAGCATGAGCTTGTATCCTCATGCCGTCAGTCTTGGGAAACACTTTGGTGACTCTGCGTTGTGGTGAGTGCAGTGGATGCTCAGCAGAGCCACGGAATTAATGGTACACGTGGTGACACTGGGAGCTGGATGTGGCCAGTATGATCGTGTATGAGGTTTTCAGGCTTAAAATGGGAGGTTTTGTTCATAGAATTATCTAAAGAATTATCATAAAATATCTAAAGTTGGAAGGGACTCACAAGGATCACAGGGTCCAATTCCTTGTGAACAACCTAATCTGGGAAAGGGCACAGGGAAGGGCTCTGCTGCACCCAGGAGAGAAAAGCTGCTCTCCCTGCAGTGGGGAAACAGCCCAGCAGTGCTTCTGACAGCTGTGGAGGGGGAGAAGTGACTCATCTCTCTGGGTTACATTAGATGAGAGGAAAGTGTTTGTCTAAGCTAGAATTTAATGACAAAATAGGGGTTAATAACCTCCAAGTCTTGGCTGTTCTGGGAATATTAGCTTCGGTTTTCCTGTCCTTTTCCATCTAATTTATGCTGGGGTGGGTACACTCACGGAGATGCCCCAGCTGTGATCTCTCCCTGGTGCAGCACAGGGTTGGGCTCAGAGCTGTCGTCTTCTTTCATCAAGGCACAGGATGCTGCTCTGGGGAAAAAAAAAAAATACTATGTTTACTCCCAAGTTTTCTTTCACTTTCTAAAGTGCTAAATTATGAACTTCCCAGTCTCCTCACACTGCAGACAGTGTTTGTGCAGCTTTTATTACCTGAGCTGCTCTGGCAGAGGAAGTTCTGTGCCGTGGGTGAACCACTCGTCTCTCCAGAGCCTCTCGAGCGGCCGCACGTCTCCCCCTTCCATCCTCATCCCGGCTGCCTCCTCGAGCTGCTGCAGGAAGAGAGGCAGACTCCTCTTGCAAACCACAGGAAGATGCTTTTCTCCTCCACCCCATCAGTCCTTTCATGGCTGGCAGCACCACAGTGCATGTGAACCCAGCCCTTTTGTGGTGCAGCATCCTGGAGCAGATGCTGTGTGGAGACAGCCTGTCTCAGCCTGACAGGGGATATGGATGGTGTCAGAGGTGATGGGATGTTGACACCTGCTTATCTTCCCATGCCTGGTAGCCCCAGCTTCTTGATGAGATCAGCATCTGTCTGCAGCAGCTTCTCTGCTCTGCTCTTTGTTACCACAGTGAGGGGTGCGGACTGGGAAGGGTGCGGAAGGTGAGACGTTTGAATTTAGGCTTACGAGGTCTAAGCCTGTTGATGGAGTGATTTATAACCACACTAATCTCCTCACACAGACTCCATAGTCTGAAAGGAGCTCCTCATATGGATACATTCATTGCCAGGTGGGATGGGACTTGGAGCAACCTACTCTGGTGGGAGGTGTCCCTGCTTGTGGCATGGAGCTGGAACTAGATGAGCTTTAAGATCCCTTTCAACCCAAACCACTCTGTCATTCCTTTTTCTGGAAGGTGTGAACCTCCAGGCTGGGCTTTTCTTTTGAGTTATAAAATCAGGCACACCTCAAGTGGAACCTGTGCAGGTAGTGGGGCTGTGTCACAGCCCAGGGACAGCGCCGTGCTCCTTTCTCTGCCACAGAAATCAGGTGGTACCAGCTGGGTTATCATCTGTTCTCAGATTGTGTGAGCATCATATCCTGGGAAAGGGACACGTGGATTCACACAGACCTTATTGCAGAGCTCAGAGTAACACCAGGGACTTTGTCTGTGCAGGGTTCGCTGCTGAGCTGCTCCAAGAACTGACTCCCAGGGCAGAAACATGTTCAGATATCTGCGTGCAACTTCCACAGGCACGGAACACCCCAAGGCGTGTTCTCCCCTCCGCAGCCCTGGAGGCAGTTCTGCGTTTTCCCGTGGCTCCTGGATCCTGGCAGGCTTCCCCACGCCAAAGGCTCTGACTGTGCCTCCTTTGCAGGTGCCACACACTGTCTGCAAGCACAGACATCCCACAGAGGGATCTTGTGTGGCCAAGAAGCCCAGCTGTCCCCAGGCAGTGTGACAGCTCTGCCTGTGGCAGCAGTCACAGCCACCCTGAGCACACGGGGTGCAGACCAGCGTGGGAAATGTGTGTGCACCTTAGGGGCAAAACAGGGATCTGGGAGTCCTGCTGGCTTGGCAGATACAGTAGGGAATGTTATTATGGTTTGCTGTAATGTCACAGCTCTTTTTGACCCCTTCCATGCACGGAGTCATAGAGTAATTTGGGTTGAAAGGGAACTTCCAAGGTGTAGTTCAACCCACAGCTTCCACTGCATCAGGTTGTCCAGAGCCCTGTCCAACTTGAACTTGAATTTTTCCAGGGACGAGGTATCTGCCACATCTCTGAGCAATTTGTGCCTCGCCGTGCCCACTGTAAAAAATTTCTTCCTTACGTCTAATTTGAAGAGCTCCTGCCTGTTTAGCTGTGCCTGAATACTCCCTCCTGCCCCAGTGCTCAGGGAGAACACCCCCAAATTCACAAAATCATTGTCCTGGTCCAGCTGGGACCCTGCTCTCCCAAAATGAGTGGTGGGGGCTCCTTGGTAAAGGTGTTGCACCATTGGTGCCTCTCTGGCAATAAGATGAAAGAAAATAATGGAACCTCTAAGAGCATCTGGCAAAACTCCTGATGCTTGGAAGGAGTTATTACAACTTTTTGTGATATGTCAAGTCTAATAAAAGACCCAACCACATGAACTGGAACAGCTTTACAGGCCAGTGGGGACTATTTCTTGATTTATTTCCTTGATCTGCTGCAGACAAGTGTCCCTTTCCTGCATTTGATGGCACTTTATTGATACCACCTTTTTTGCCAGGCCGTGTTCAATCATAACCATCAATGACAGCGTTTGAAAAGCTCCTTACAGTTAGTACAAACTAAACTCAGCTTCCCAATATCAATGCACTGCCTTCCCTTTCCCAATCTAAATCCTCTGCCCCAGCTAGCCCAGTTTAATCCACTTGAATGTTTTTTCTTCACCTTACCCCCTCTGTCTACTATGTCCCATCTTCCTTCATTCCCACCATCCTTCCCTTTTCCCTTCACTTCCCTTTGCACTCTGACCCCATGACCTGTGGCCATCCCTTCTGTGATGCTGATCCCTCTTTGTCTTCATTCATTCCCATCTTCCCTCCCTGCTCCATCCTTTCCCCAATCTGCTCAAGGCTCCTGTTGCAGACACTCTCTCAGCTCTGGAACAGCACATGACACTCCTGGCAGTCACTCTGAGCTTGGCTGCTGTCCCCAAGTTGTCTGAGGCTCTTCTGAGAATGATGAGAAGCTGCTGTGTGCCTTCAAAGTCACAGCTAATTGCATTAGCTCCAGATCATGTAACTCCTGCAGATGACAGCTGCCAAATTTAGGAGCACTAGAGAGGTCTTATAGAAGATGACGGGGATGGTGTGCTGGATTCAGCAGAAAGGAAATCCTGGCTGTTTTCAAAGGCATTGGTGGTGGGTTCTGTGTTTTTCAAAATGGGTTATGACCTCCTATTCTGTCTTTCTGGGCATATTATCTATATTATCCATATATTATCTATATATTATCTATTTATCAGCCCATTCTCAAGCCCAGAATTGCCCGCCATCCCCACTGAAAATTCAGGGTGTGGAGGAATATAATCTAAACAGAATAAACCCTCACGTCTCTCATCTCCCTCTGTCTGTTCTCCTCCCTGTTTTCCTGGTGGTCTCTGAAAGTAAATTGCAGTTTCCAAACCATCTCAAACCCCAAAGCACTTGCACCAGAGGCATCTTGGTGTTAAATACTGGCTTTGAGATCTGCTTTGCTCATCTCTGTCTCAGTGCTTTGATATCCCAGTGTCTGCAGAATTTAGGAGAAACAGGATGAAATTCACCCACCTCCACCAAAAGCTTGAGGTGGTTTGCTCTAATATTTCCCTCTCCCACCACACTGAAGCCATAGCTGGGGGTTTTCTCTCTGTAGTCAGTCTCACAAGAGCAGCTGCTGTGTTTTCCTCCTCATGGAGGATATTAACAACATCTGAACTTGAGAACACAACTTTCTCTGGGGAGGTCACACAGAAAAGTTCACACAGAAAGGAAGGTGGCTTCCTTTTTCTCTGGGATCATTGATGATTCCTCTGTCTGGAGCAGTCCTCTCAACGTGAGAGCAAAACAAGCATCCACAATGCAACAGGAGATCTAAACCCAGCTCTGGCAGTGCTGAAATAAAGGCTGTGATCACCCAGTCCCTGTAGCTGGAGGGCAAAAATGTCACAGCCAGAGTGATGGGGGATAAGGCAGAAATTTATCTGCTGAGATCTCACACAGCTCTGTTCCCGTTTATCTCAGCGTCAGATACGAGCTCACACCCCAGTATCACAAAATCCTGTGCTTTAATTTGGCCTCAGAAAAGACATTAATAGTAAGGGACAAGACTAAATATAGCTCTTGGCCAGCTGATTGCGTGGCTTCTATTCCTCCCTGCACTTGCATTGCTCCCTTTGGTGGAGCCCACAAGAGGTCTCATAGCCAGTTTAACTCCAGCTCCACAGGAAGACCAAGGAGAACTTTTAAATCTTGTCCACTTCCAGGTCACCTGAGGTCTCTGAGTCCTGCTGAGCAGGATGATTGGTGTGAAGGGATGAGCTTCTTGGTGTTTGCAGCTCATTTCTGTCTGCTCTGTCTGGACACTCTCACAAAGTGTTTTTTTTAGCACCATTACAGATGATTTTTTTTTCAGGCACCACAGTTTATGTTCATTTTTGCAATGAAACCTGACTCCGAAAAGTCAGTTTATCTGGTCAGACTGTGAAATTATAATATGGAGACCATGCCTTCAGTCCAAAGAACTTGAAATTCATTAGTGATCATGTAGAGCAGTTGCATCTGCTGCATGGCTGCATCTGCAACCCAGGCAGATTAGGATTGTGATATTTGAAGCCACCTAACAGATTTAAGAGAAATGGAAAAAAAAAGCAAACCCAAACAACCCATAAGTAAACCCTTCCTGCTAGTTTGAAGGAAAATTATTTTAAATCCCCTAATCGGCTCTGAGATGAACCTCTAAGCAACATGTTCAAGGTCAGATGAGGAGCCTGTCACAAGGGGGGTGCTAACCCAGATCTGTGGGGCTCCAACCATGCAGCATCCTCAGTTCACCTGCCTTAGGGAACAGGTAATCCCTCAGAGCAGACTTTTTCCAGGGAGGAGGGACCATGACCACCCTCCTCCCAGCACTCTGCGGGACCGTTCACTCCGTGGAGATCATCAGCCACTTGTGAGCCAGCTGTGAAGAATAAAAAGAAATAAATTAAAAAACCCCACAAAATGTTAAACCTTAAGGAAATTTTTGTTTAGTTTTCCATGGAGGAGGTGAGAGGAAAGGCACCAACTGTCCTGCCTTGCTGGAGTGTTGGATCCAGTGAAAATCACTCTGTATCACTCTGATGCTTCCCATGTTTTCCAGCCAGACGGCTCAAGGCCGTGTTAATCTCCCTTCCATGCATAAGCCTTTAAAAAATAAATCCCTGTGCTCACAATTCCCCCGTGGTGAGCGATCACCCTTGTTAGGGAAGGAGGAACTGAGGTGCAGATCTGGCAGGGCACAGATGGGAACTCTCAGTATATCCCCAATTTTCCCGCTGAGAACTCGCACGCAGAGCTCTCCCATCAATAATCGTGGGCAAAGGGTAGATTACTGATTTGTTTTATGCAGACCACAGATAAAAATAACCTGGTTGATACAGTTGTGCAAACCAAGCTGAGGCTCTGGGCTGTGTTTACATTCAGGGCAGGGCACGGGGATGCTCGGAGGGAAACGCTCCGAAGGTGACTCCAAATTCTCCTGATGACAAACGACTGCAAACCGATCCAGCAGATTCTTCCTGGCGTGGAGCAGGCTGAGGGGTGTCAGCAGTGCTCAGAGGTGATGTGAGGGCAGTCAGTGCCCACTGTACTGTCACACGGACACAGAGGTGTTCAGCACTGGGAGCTCATGCACAGATGCTGCCACAGCCTCTTGGGATGTGGGGAAGGTCACTTCGGTGTGGCTTACTCTGCATTAACTCTCCAGAGATATTATGAGTGTGTTTGCTGTATCCCTGTTTCTCCAGGGTGCTCATGGATGCCTGAGAAGTGCCATGATATCCTTCAGTATGGACCGAATCCTCCCAAGCTGGCACTGCCAGGTGAACTGCAACAGGGAGAAGGGGAAATGTGGTTTATAAGGGAGAGGTTTTTCCACACAGATTTAAGATTTGTGCCACATTGGACAAATCTCAGAGGGTTCATTAAGTGTTTCAGACTCTGTTCTCTGGCGACACACGGGAACCTTTGGGATATTTGGTGGTGAACCCAGTGTGCCCAATTTTCCTCTGAGATTTTCAGGTTTGCCACTGAGCCAGACTTCACATCTGAGACGTCGTTCTCATGTGAGCTCAGATGGCTCAACTTCTGGCTGAGATGGAGCTGTGAAGAAACTGTGAAAGGAAAAGCAAGGGAGTGGATAGGTTTGGAAACAGTCTCGTGAAGCAGAGGCAGCATTGAGGGGAGGGAAAGCTCTGTTTCCTTTTCAGGTCAGCTCTGATTTTCCTTGTCATCGTCGGGGCATGGGCAGCCCCTGGAAAGACATCCCTGTGACTTGCTGATGTCTCGTGTCTTCCAGTGCCATCTGGACCACGTTTAGCTCAATATCCCCAGGGGTTCAGGGCGAGCTGGAGATTGGTTGGGCAAAGCTTCGGAGCAATCACATGTTGGCCTGTGATGAGCTGTGCTCAGAAAAGGAAATCCCACATCCCAAACCCCTGATACCTTCGGAGAGGGCCACAGACGTGTCATGTGGGCAAGCTGGCAGAGCTGGCATTGGAGCTGCCCAGCCAACCTCTCTGGGCATGAGGAGCATCCCACACTGGCAGAGGAGCAGGGATATTTGAGCAGGGAGAGACCAAATGAATCTGAAAGCTGATGAGTGGGAGGAATGAATCCTGGGATCAGGAATGGATTGGGATTATGTGTCTTCTCTTGCGGGCTGAACTCGGATTTAGAATGTGAACTTGGGAGAAGTCATAAGTGAAATGTGGAGCCTTGCCTAAGCTCAAAGGCTGCCCCTGCTCTCTTTAGGAAACTGAATCCATGCAGGAGCTGATCTAATATTTGCCTGACAGCCCTAAAGTCCAGGATTGGCTCATTTATTCATTCAAGACGATAATGAAGGGTACAATGCAGATACAAATTTATGCTTCCCATCTCTGATTCCTCAGTTTAAAGAAGATC
The DNA here is from genome assembly GCA_013397195.1 of Hylia prasina. NCBI lineage: Eukaryota > Metazoa > Chordata > Aves > Passeriformes > Sylviidae > Hylia > Hylia prasina. The sequence continues at coordinate 954,998 of VYXD01001826.1, read as the reverse complement.
CAAGCTTTGGAGAGGCAACAGGACCCAAATATCTGAATTTTACCAGTCACCCTTTGTCCTTTCTTTGAATCTTTCCTTCTTTTCTATAGAATCCTAAAATGGTTTGAGTTGGAAGGGGCCTTAAAGACCATCTCATTCCTGTCCCCATGCCATGGGCAGGGGCACCTCCCACCAGATATTTGCTGTCTTTAGACCCCTTCCTGCTTCCCTCCAGAGAGAGACAGAGATTTCACTGGGCATAGTGGCTGTTTCACAGTAAAAAAATAAAAATCTTTCTTCACTGCTGTTGTAGAAATAAAGCTCAGGAGAGGCTGGATTAGACTGGGCTCAGATCTGAAACAGGAGACAGGATGGAGAGAATATAATCCTTTTCCTGGTCCTACATGCTGCCTTGCTGACCTGGGCCTGATTCTTCCTTCCCTTCTGACGTTTCCCTTTTCACCCTCATCTCTCTTCCTAGGAGAGATTTAAGGACCCATCTTCAACGTGCAGATTTTTCTGGGTTCTTTATGATCTGGGAGGGTGGATGGGACAACGAATGCCCCCTAATTCCTCGTGTGCATCCCTGCCAGAGCCTGTCCCTGCCTTTGGCTCTCAGTCAGCCTTGGCTTCTGCCCAAAGGCTCGCACCAGGTCCGGCGTGGCTGGGATGGACTGCCAGAAACAATCCTCAGATCTCCCCGCTCCTGAGTTAATTCAGTGCTCTCCGTGGATTAATTCCAGAGCCAAAGACAGATACGGAGAGCAGTAATTACCTCTCTCCCACACGTATCTGTTCCCTGAGACGGCACACGCGATATTTTTTTGCGTCGCGGAACGTTCCTCGATGGCCGAGCTCCTGCTGGGCTGCCTAATGAATTTAAAAAAAGAAAAAAAATTGAGGGAGATAAAAGGGAGAAAGAAAAAGTAGTAAAAGGGAGAAAAGGGAAAAATGAAAAAAAAAAAAAAAAGGAGAGGGGGAAAGGAAAAAATAAAAGGGGAAAAAGGGAAAAATGAAAAAAAAGAGAGGGGAAAAGGAAAAAATTGAAAAAGAAGGGGAANAAGGAAGGAAGGAAGGAAGGACGATGGTTCAGGACATAATTGCAAAGAAATCAATCAAAATGGGATAATAGTTGGACTTGATCAAAAGGAGAGGGAAAAAGGGAAAAATTTAAAAAGGNCAAACCTTAATGATTCTATGATTAAAATGTTGTTTCCAGCTAAAAATTGCACCATAGATCCCCATTCCAGTGTGTGTCTTTGAGATCCGTGCCCTGTGTAAAAGCAGTTCAGGTGTCACTTTGAAGTGCCCAGACACAGCCTGGGAATCCCAACACAAAACTTCAAGCATGGAGAGAAACTCCAAGAAGACCTGATGGCCTGGAGATCTCCCTGGGTGGAGGGGATGAGTTGTCTGCCTGCTCAGCTGCTTCCCCTCGGGGGAAAATCACCCTGCTTGGCTTTGCTGGATGCCCTGTGGCTGCGTTGGGGCTACAGAACCACGTCAGGTGCCCTGGTGCGTGTCCAGGTGGCCCAGCCAGGCTGATTCCAGGCTGCTTGGAGAGGGAGATGCTGCTGCAAGCGGCTCCCCTTCCAGGCACACATGCGGGCGGCTGTTTTTAGAAGCGAGCAGATGATGTGCTAATTAGAAACAGGGCCAGAGCCATCCCGGCTGGTTTCAAGTGTCGCTCCTTTCATCAGGGCCCAGACTGGGAAAAGGAGCTCCCTGGCTGGGGAACAGAGCATCTCCCTTTGTTGGGAGGAACAAAAGTCCCACAGAGAGAGCTGGGAAAAGAGCACCGGGGCTGGAGGCAAAGAAGGGCCACAACAGTTCTGTCATTGCTGTAGGAAGACGAGGAGGAGGAGGAAGCTGGAGTTGAGGCTTTGGGGTTGGTGGTGTGACCCCGTGGGCAGTGAGAGCACCAGGATGCACTCTTGGGCTTTGCATCAGGGCAGGAAAACACCTGCCTTGGGAGCCGAGGGTTGGGTGGTTTTGGTTCACAGGACGTGGTTTAGTGGTGGGCTTGGCAGTGCTGGACTCAATGGTCTCTGAGGGCTTTTCCAGTCTCAATGGTTTTGTGATTCCCTGGTTCTTAGGACCCACCCCAGCTCGTGTCAGTGTTTAAATCAGTGCACAGTACCGGGTCTGATGTGAACATGGGGTGTGTCCTGGCTGTTACTCCAGCCTCATGAAGGAAAAGGCTTCCCATGACTGTTTCACATCCTGAGTTTGACTCAGTCCTCCTGAATTGCTGATCCTACTCAAAGACAGGTGTAGAATTAGGCAGGGGGTCCAGACTTAGCCTAAATCATGAGCCTGGATTCTGTAGTGCTCCAGAATCATGTGTGCTTTTCTTCACATGCTCTGTGGATGAACTCCAAGTTTCCTTTCAAGTCCATTTTCCTGGTGCCTCTCCTAAAGACGAAATTGTACCATGCAGGAACAACTGGGGATTCCCTGCACATCACAAATGGAGGAGAAAAGATTTGCTTCAGTCCCTGCAATTTTCGATTCTCTGTCAGCACAGAGAAGTGAAAAACTCTCTGTGGGTTTTGCCTACAGCCTTTTGAAGTCAGTGGGAAACTCCTGTTCCTTTGGGAGGCTCCAGGCAATGTGCAGAGTAATTTTCTTGCAGCAACATTGGGCGAGTTTTAGTCCAATCCCAAAAATCTTCCCCTCCTTCTGCAAAGGCAGCATCTACCTGTAACTCCCTCCTTTTTTTCCATGGTGCCTTTTGCTCTCTCTTTCAGATTATCCCATTAAAGTCTCACAAACCACAGGGGGGTTTCCAAACACACAATTTGAGGCCTTGTGGTCAATAAGAAATTTATTGGCAGACCCTACTGAGGCAAGAATGAAATTCAGCACTTGCACCCCAGGTTTTCTTGGCGAAGGGTTTGGCAACTGGATGGTGGTTCCCACTGGCAGCTCTGGGAAAAAGGGGTGGGAACAGAAAACCACCAGGGATTCAAGAGGGTTGTGCCCCTTCGTAAATTCACAACGAGGCTCTTGATTTACCATGTTTCTGATTAAAAAGGAAATGCTATATCCATGATTTTCATGTCAGGGTCAGGGTGGGATTCTTGGGGGTGTCCTATGCAGGGCAGGACCTGATGATCCTTGTGGGTCCCTTCCAACTCAGGATATTCTGTGATGGGCTCAGGGAGGTGAATGAGGAGCAGGAAAAGCAGCTTTAGAGCCCAGACCACCGAGCCAGCACCTTCCACAAATCCTCAGTTCACTTTGCCCTGAACTCTGGAGTGGCTTGAACTCCATCTGCCCCCCTTCAGAGCAGTCATTTGCTCCCTTCCCATCCTCTCACAGGGAGCTGCACAAACCCTCTTCCTTCCCTGCTTTAAATAAGTCCCTGTTGCTCTCTGGGCTAATAACTTTCCCCTCATTTTTGCAGCTGTGAGGTTGCTTGATGGAGAGGATAATAAGTATGTCTGAGCTTTCAACTAAAAACCCAAACGAACAGAAAAACAACCCAACCAAAAATGAAAACACCCAAAGGAGATAAAAAAGAAATCTTCCTTGGAGAGAAGTGAACTAAAGTTTCCCATGCAGAGCAGCAAAGCAGCTCTGCAGCCTTCTCTCTGCCACTATAATCAGAAAAGCATTTCTTTTTTCTTGTACCAGCGTGCATATCAGCACTTAAAAAGGGAAAATAAATTACGAGGAGTGGAGCTGGAGGCAGGAATCATCTTCTAGGAAAGAGGAATGAAGCCTGCAGCTCCATTTAGTTAATATGTTTTCACGAGGCGGGGGTGCTTGAGCGTTTTATATGGGCTCCTAAGCCGGCTGCCACCGCTAGCAGGGAGTTTCTAGAGGTGGTACCAGGGAGAGTAAGTCACTTGGAGAGCAGGTGTTATTTCTAAAACAAAGATTATGGTTTATGCCATTGCAATTACAGACTTCTTCCCAGCACCGTTATTGCTAGTGCTGTTGGCTTCTGCATTCAGGCAATGTTTGGGTTTCATTTCAAAGGAGAAATTGATGATGCAGTTGTTATCCCTTTGATGAAATCCCAGTCTCCTATAAAGGATGCATAAAGTTCTGCTCCCTGAATACGTCTGGCAGTCAAACAACGGGAGTAAAATTGCTTGTGGTTCCTTTTTCTAGTTAGCACTTTGCCTAAAAACTTTCCCACCACCCTTCCAGCTATCTATGGGGAGCCCAGCCTGATTTCTTTATGTCTCTGGCACTTCATCAAACCCCCAATATCTGAATCCATGTGCCTCATGATCAGGCTTGGCCTCTGGGGCTCCTCTTCTGACATTGCACATGGACTTAGTTTTGGGCATTGCCTTCTACTGCTTCTCTTTTCCTCCCCTTCCTGGGCGCTGAGCAAAGAGCAGTTCTCAGGCTTTCCAAATTTCATGAGGTTTTACCCAGCCCTCAGCAGATCGTTATTTATAGAGGTTTCCAGGAGGAGAACTCATAACTGGTGTTCACCAGAGCAGATTTTCTTTAGAGAGGGTTGTTGTCTGCAGACAGTACCTAAAATGTTACTTGAAGGGAAGTTTGAGGGCAGATGTTGGTTTTTTTATGGATCCAGTACTGTCACCTCCACTTTTATCAAAGTAACTCCTTGCCTGCTGGTCAACTTCCTGTCTGGGGACGGGGAGGAAAATGCAGGCAGAATGTGGTGTTTCCAAACTGCAGCCATTTGGAAGAAACGGATTTGATTTCTGAGATTTCAGCCCACATCCAAGCAATTTTATCCCACTGGGATTTGGCAGTGCACTGCCTGGAGGGAACAGGAGTGAAAGGACAGGATAGGTCCTGGCAGTGTTTCTTGCTGAGAGCAGGAAAGAGCATTTATTCGTGTCCTCAACTGTTTGCTTGAAAAATCAAGCTAAAAAAACGGGATCTTAAACCGTGTTGTAAATACTAAGGGAAGGACTTGCCTGGCTGTGCAGGCAGTGCAGGAGCCCTCAAATCCCCACAGCTTCCAGGAGTTGTAGTCTTCTTTAATAGAGACCTGAAGGTGCCTGGGAAATCACAAGCAGAGCCTGGTTCCTAATGGTCGATGATATCAGAAACGCGGTTCCAGTTCAGCGGCACCAAACATCCCACGTCTGATAATGGAACTTCCTGGAGCATTCAACCAGAAAAGTAGGAACTAGATTGAAATAAAGATGCTACTGCCCCTGCCAGGCTCGGGGAGTGGGGTTTTGCTGCGTTCTGCACAGGGACACCCAGCCTATCTCAAATACATCTGCTGTTGTTACTTCATCGGAGCGTGTCCGGCCAGAGATGAAATAGCTGGATACTGGTGAGTGCACCGTGCTGGCTTCTGACTCCTGGGTTTGAGCCTTAAGCAGGTCAGAAGGAAAGAAAAGTTCTTCTTCTTGTGTGTTTTCTTATCCCAAGGGTGGAGTTTGTCTGCATCATGTAACCAGGCTGACGATTTGACCTCGGTGGATTCAAGTGTGCAAGAGGAAGCCAAGGCTGTCAGTGCATGTGAACGCAGAATCAGGCTCTGGATCCTTCCTCTAGGATTTTATAAGAGCCAGCCAAGCATTATCTGCCTAAAATAGCTTTATTCCTTCTTATTATTATTATTGTTTTCAGCACAAAGCCAGCTTTTTTACCGAACACGTTTTATTTTCAGAAGAATGTGGACTATGCAGAGATTACTGGTATTTCTATCAAAACCAAAAAAACCAATGGAAATAAAGAAGGAGGAGAATAATACTGGAAAAGAAAATATACCAGCTGGGATTGGTGATTGCTGTGGTTTGGTTGCTTGTCCTCCTTTGCTCCAGCAACAACAGCCAAAATTTGCCAGAGAATCGCAATTTTCCTCATTTGAGAGAGAATCTGCCAATTTTCCCCATTTCCCCAATGCTATGATTCCTACCACTTAATGTGTCCTATAATGGGAGGGGTGTCCATCTGCAGACCTCAGGCTACACAGGAGCATGGAATGTGAGGATAAACTTAAACTGCAGCTTTGAATGGGCCACCTGGATTATAGAGAAATAATTTTTTTTGGGGGGAGGGTATTTCTCTGGACACATCCAGTATCTTTTGGCTTTCCATAGCTGAAATCTGTTCGTGCTGTGTGTTTTTCAGCTGGTCCTTTTGCCTCCCTCTTCTTTCTGTTAATCCCTTGGAAAAGTTCCAATGCCCTGGAGGACACCTCATGAGGCCTAGGCTGTCTCCAAAAGCCTTGTGATGTCTCCATAGGGTGCAGCCTTCCCATACTTTTGTATGGGGAGGGATGGGAATTTCTGAACAGGAACCATCTCATCCCACCTCAAAGGGCTCAGGTGGATGGTGCCCAGAGCTGCCCGTCTCTCTGTTGGCTGAGGGAGATGAGTGACCAGCTCAGGATGAAGGAAAGCACAGTGGAGCCTGAGTTTGGGGTTTCTAGGCAAAGGTATGAGGTCTGAGGGGTCACGGGGGCTTTGGGACCAGCGTGTTGACTTCAACACCCACTTGCTCCTGAGCAAACCCCAGCAGGAGCTGAGAATGAACCAGCCCCACACTTCCCTTCTGGTGACCAAGACCTGGAGACCTCTGAGGTGTTCAAGGCGAAGCTGGACTGGGCTCAGAGCAACTTGCTCTGGTGGAAGATGCTCTTCCATGGCAGGGAGGTTGGAATTTGATGATCTTTAAGGCCTTTTCCAACCCAAGCCATTCTGTGATTCTGTGACCATTTCCACCGATCCACCTGGTGCGCAGCTCCACTTTGATTTTTGGTGTTTCCAAGCTGAGCTTCTCTCCTAAATTCCAGAACCTCTGGGACCTGCACAGGCTTCACATGCAAAAACAAAGCAGTTTAAAAAGCAGTTTAAAACCCCAAAGCGGCGCTGGGTTGACACTTCTTTTCTCTGATACCCTGCAGCCCTTCTGCCAGCCTAAAAAAGCTTTCTATCCTCCGTGCCCCGCTGACCTGGCCTCAGCACCTGTGCTGCAGAGAGAATCCCAAATATTGATCAGGGGCATGATGGGGACACTTCCCTGCCTGTCCCTTCCTGCACACAACACGTCCATACGCACACATTGACATGCAGGGTTTCCATTCCTGGTCTTAACCCAGGCATTTACAATTCCTCTCGCGCTCCTTGCGCTTTCTTCTTAAGGAAGGCAAATAAAAGTGTGAATAATCAATTTCCTAACTGGAATTAAAAACGGCTCCAGTTAAAATAAGGGAAAGCGTGAACCAGCATGTAAAGTAGGATGGAGGGGTTATCTGAGCCCCGATTAGTATCCTGCTCATGCAAGAGAACAATTAACGTGTGCATGAGAACGATTAAGCAGAAGGTAAATTACACGGAACGCACCCATTCACCAAACAGGAGGGCTCGTGGTCGGGGCTGGTGTGAGAGTTTTTATGGCTCAGTTGAAACAAGTGCCAGAAAAAAAAAATGTTGTTTCTCAGCTTGCTCAGGGCTGCAGACCAAAACAGGGTGATAAAGATCCAGTCTCATCTTGGGCTTTTATCAGAAGTCGGGCTGTTCTGTCTGAATAAAGGCAGAATTGGGATGGGTTTAATGAGCTCTTTAAAGGGAGACTTTAAGTTCTCATGCGTGTGGAGCGTGATGTTGGTGCTAGACCAGGAGCTGGGAATGGAGTTTTGTGTGTGACTCACCAGTGAATGTTTCCTGGGACAAATCTTTGATTGTCTCCCCGGCAGAGTGATGAGGGTAATGGCTCCTTGTCAGCTTGGGATGCTCTTTGAAATACTCCTGTGAGAACCTGCCAGACAAATGTGAAATGTGGGCCTGCCAGCCTGGAGCCTGAGGGGTGCAGGAGGCTGGATGTCCCCAAACCCTGCTCCTCAGGGATGGCAGAAGGGGTGACGAGAGCGGTGGCCTGCAAAGTGGCCAATTTAAGGGAGGATAAGTCCAACCATAAAAGAGAAAACGGTGCAACAGGAGGCGTTTGGTTGCTTCTCCATATGGAAGGTTTCCAAGATCTCTCTAGTGAGAGCAGGTAATAGATTTTGAAGGTGATCTCAAATATAAGAACAACTCTGCTCATTAAAGTCTCCACAGCCACTACAGCAAATCACAGCAGACGCCTTCCAGGAGTTTTGACAACAGACATCAACCATCAACAAGGATAAAATAAGGACAAGTCAAAGGCTAGTATTGATTCTAGGAGCCTTTGAATTAAATCCTCGTTGGCCCACTCAGCATGTGGAGCTCAGACCAGTTTCAAAATGCCTGTTCTTTGTGGCTGTAAGGCTCAGTGATATATATCCATTAAAAAAAAAAAGGGTGAAAAAAGCGGAAAAAAAAATAGATTGGCTCTTGCTGTAATCAATAAACAGAGAAAGGGCAATAGAAACAAAGTGGTAATGGGAGAAGTGTGTGTAGGGGAGCCACTCTACTGGTATTTGTAACAAAAGAGGGTGATAAATGAAGAATAAAGATGAGATAGTTTTCAGTAAAAAAAATTAAGAAGCAATAAAAAGCAAAAGCCTAATTTTTAAGCGAAAAAGTTCTGCTAATGAGGGCTTTGTGTGCAGTAAAAATATTATCTCCATGCTGTCAGATAAAGGTAAAAATGTACTTTGGTGCAATTTAAAGAAAAATCACAATTTCAAAAGTCTCCCCAGTCTTCCACTTTTTTTTTTTTCCCTTGTTTGGAATTAAAATTTTCCTCATGGGTCTGAAAAACTCTCTCAGTAGTACAGCTCAGACCTGTTACAATGAGACCCTGAAACGACTGAAATCAGTCAGGCTCATCTTATCATCCCAGCAGAAGAAAGTGCCCAAAGTAACTCAATCCCAATGCTGCAGAGAGGGTGAATTCAGATGCCAAACTTGCAATTTCACAGCCTGGTTGTTTACAACACTCTCATCATTTATGGCTCATTAGGATGTGATTCAGAGACTGCCTTGTCCAGGTGATGTCCTCATCCACGGCTTTGGCCGGTGTTAAACATCCAGGGGTGTTCCTGGCCTCTGGAAGGGAAATGTGCCTTTTCCTCCTTCCCAGGGATCTGTAGCTCCTTTTCTCTGCTGCATTTGAGGTCTGTGTGCAGCCTCTGCTCATCCTCTCTCGTGGGGGGTTGTTGTATGATTGGTGTCACGTGGAAGGCTTTTATAATAATTTTATAGGGGGTCAAGAGGCAACGAGGAAGGCTGTGGACCATCAAACTCACAGGCCTGACGTGGTGACCTCTGTAATAAACCTCAACCATTTCCCTTCTGGGAATCCCAGGGGAAGAAGAGGGAGAAACAAAGAGAAAAAAAAAAAATAGAGGAAAAATAGAAACCAGAACGAGCTTTTTCAAAATTCATGAAAGAGGAAAGTGAGGTTTTGTTGACATTCATGTTTGATGAAGAGCGAGCACGCAGGCAGGACAAGTTCCCCCGTAAGCAAACACTGCTCTAGGCTGTATCCTGCTTTTCCTGCTCCAATCAAGTGATCTAATTAGCTCCCAGAGACTTCAAAGCGTGGGGGGCAACAGCAGGGGGACAGAGGGGAGAGCTCCCTGTTCACCAGGTGGGGTGAAATCTTAGCTGGCAGGGGAAGAATGGTCTTGGGGTGGCACTTTGTGGGTGGGAGAGGAGGGGGCAATGTAAGGTCTGCACGACCTGAGCACAATCAGAGAGCGGAAAGGAGCTGATTTCATCCCTCGCCGTTCCCCGTGAAGAATGAAAGGGCAGGAGATGTTAAGTCGAGTCCATTGAATCAGATTAAGGGAGATTAGCTCTTATGCTGTTGCTAGACTGGGAGATCAGTTGACCAGTTTTTACTAATTTTGCCTCTTGGGGGTTCAGCGTTATCTGAGATTGATCAAAACCCTCGGAGCATTTTTATCTGGAAGGCAACGGCCTCCCGGGCCTCAGATCTAAGCCCTGCATTCTGAGTCTTGATGAGTTGCATCTTGCTCCACGCCCCTTTGGTTACAAAGCCTGTTTTCACTTGACACGGCTTGAAAGGTGCTCATTCAAAAAGATTTTCTTCCTTCCAGACGTATTTTTGAAACAACTCTGAATGAGTTGTTTCAGCAGGTTGATGGGGAAGGCTGCGGGCTCGGGGTACCCCATTGTGTCTATTCATGTGGGAAATGGAAAAAGGGATTTTGAGGTTGTCTTTGTCTGATGCCATTATTTTTTTATTTTTTATTTTTTTTAAACAATCAGGGGAATAGGAAACAGTTATCTTTAATCATTTTTGCTTAGCTGTTGACATATGAACGTCCTTCCAGAGCATAACAGAGTGTGAATTTAAAGGCAGGGAGTTTTTCCAGAAGACAAGTCCTCAGGGAGGAAATGTTTCCACTGTTTTAATATAAGTGGATGAGCCCCTGGTTAATGCTTTGGGCTGCAATTTAGGAGTTCAAGGTGCAATTCCCAGCTCTGATGTAAAATATCTGCAGCTTTTGATGAGTCCCCAAAGGTCCCATCTGTTGCTGACCAGGACCATTTACAGAAGCACAACGCAGGTATGAACCACGCAGACCACAGGATTTCTGGTTTGCAGCAATTATTGCAGCTCGGCAAGGAGCTGGATGGGATTTCACTCCTAAGACCATTGTTCCCTACCTGTGCCATGAGATAGTCCTGCCCTCTTTGCACCTTTGCCCACTTGGTACCTTCGGAACACTGAGCTAGAAATGGCAGCTGAAGTTTCACAGAATCACGGAATATCCTGAGCTGGAAGGGACCCACAAGGATCATCCAGTCCAACCCCTGGCCTTGCACAGACACCCCAACAATCCCACCCTGTGCATCCCTGGGAGTGTTGTCCAAATGCTCCTGGAGCTCTGACAGCCTTGGGAATGTGGCCACTCCCTGGGGAACCTGTTCAGTGCCCCACCACCCTCGGGATGAAGAAAATTTTCCTGGTATCCAACCTAAATCTCCTCTGGCACAGCTCCAGCCATTCCCTTGTCTCCTGTCCTTGGTCACAGAGAGCAGATCTTGGAGCTGCCCCTCCACTGCCCCTCAGGAGAAACCTGCAGCCCTTGGTGAGTCTCCCTTCAGTCTCCTCCAGGCTGAAAGAGCCAAGTTGCCTCTCAGAACTGTGCTTCTGCTTTTGGGAAGTATTTTAGGCTGTTCTTTTCTGCACCAGCTGGGTTCCCCTTGTTGCAGTTGCGTGGAGGGGCACCGTGGTGGAGGTTTTGGTTTTCTCCAGGACAGGATTGAGGCTCAGGAACATCAGCTGGAATTAGGGAGCTTCCAAACTAGGCTGGCTTCTGAGGGGAGCACTGAGGACAAGACACCTTGGATTTCTAGTGGAGACCTGCTCCCTCCATAAGAAAGTAACATTGGAAGCAGGAAAACAAGACTTTCTGAGTCCTCTGCCACGGATTCTTATATTTAAAGCTTTTCTGCCTCATGGAATCATGAAATGGCTGGAAGGGAGCTCTGGAGATCGCACAGTCCAACCCTGCTGCCGAAGCAGGGTCACCTGGAGCAGATGGCACAGAGTCACACCCAGGCAGGTTCTGATTATCTCCAGAGGAGGAGACTCCACAACCTCCCTGGGCATCCTGTTCCAGTGTCCTGAAGTTCCCTACCTCCTCATGCAGGATGGTGTCTTGCTGGCTTCACAGAGGAGGTTGAAGTTCCCTCAGGTTGGCAGAAACTTTGTGGTCAGAGCAGATGGATTTGTCACCTTTCCTTGCTTGGGCATTTCCTCTGTGTCCATATTCACCAACCCAATCCCAATTACTGCACTTTAAATATCCCCACCACACAGTCTTGGCCATGAGAGGGCTCCTTTTCCCCTGTGTCCTGGTCTGAAGGGACCTGTTCTGACCTTGACTGGGAGGACCAGTCAGTGCAGATCCAGGAAGTCCTGCCAGGTAATCCTGGCTATCTCTGACTGTGAGATCCTATATTTGGAAGGCTGCAGACAGGGCCAGAAATTCCTAAATTGATGCTCAGCAGGGCACCACAGATCCATTATGCCTTGCTTAGCTGCCCCCTATGTTCTTCCTCCTGCAGCAACAACCTGGCTGTGCCTCCTGAAAATGCATGGAGGAGTATCACAGGGCACAAAATGTCACAAATAAAATCAGAAGTCGGCTGGACTCAGCTTTACAACCAGAACAAAGAATTTCTTTCAGTGCTGCATCAGCTCTGGAAGTTCTTCTTGGTGAGCTGCTCTTAGGAGCATGCAATTTAATGGAATAGATCCTTGATGACAAACCAAGAAAAGCAAAAAACAAAATGCCCCGATACTCTCGGATGGTGCTGTGGCAGAGAATGTTTCTCTGTACTGAAATCCATCCCAGTTCAGGAATATTTCTTAAAAGAGCTGGTGAGTGATGCTGTATGACACAGGATCACCCTTGGAACTATAAGTGAAATCCACTTATGGAATCGTATGTGACAACAAAAATGAATTCATCAGGACCAGTGATCCTAATGAACATGATAGCCCTATCCTAATAAAAACCTAAAGGAGTTCTGCAGGGAATAGGACAGGAAGGGTTCACAAAACCACATGCTTTTGAAAATAAAAATAATTTCAAATTCCAACCAAAACTCAGCAATCAATCATTTGCAAAAATTTTGAATTTTTTTTTTTTGAATTTTTGTTTCTTTGTTGCTTCCAACAAGGAAAAGTGAGTGTTGATTGTGCTCCCTCCCTTCACGGCTGTATGCATGTCTCTTTGATTTGGGCTGGCTGGCTGGATCATTAATTGAATATAGTAAGGTCTTTTCAGATCTTGGAAAAGAGACAGAAAGGAAAAAAAAAAAGGGAAGAGCTTTTTATTGCTGTTTATATTCCCCATCAGGGCTTGACAATCCAGCCTGTCTGTTCCAGAGGGCTCGGACCACCTGAGTCTAAGTTTAGATCATATCCTGCTACATTAAACTCCACATATAATACGTTGGCCACATGGGAAAATTTAAGGAAAATGAGATTTTATTAAAACCAGGAGACTGCCTGACTGCAGAGGGATATAATAACAGTGTTATGAGGTTCTTATCTCACATGAAAGTTTCGCATTTCCCTGCTTTCCTTCATGCTACTGTGGCCTCCCCCTCCCCCAATTCCATATGGGTGTCTCATTATTTAATGCAACATCTGAAAAGGCAATTAATAACCGTATCACCCCAAAAGTTTGATTGCTTAGGGAAGGCCCCATAGAAGTTCTAAATTAGCACAATGGCATCAAAGATTCCCATCGGCATCCCAAGCACTGGTGGGTCATGCAATCCACCTTCCCAGAGGGAAGCAGATGGAAAGGGGAGAGCAAAGTTGGTTTGTGTATCCAGGAGAACGTCCTGGGTGTTGTGCCTGAATTCCTTCTGCTTTCACATTTTGAAGGTGCTGTTCAGTGAGGTTTTCCCAGGTTCTGGAGGACATCTGGACTTCACGGTCCGCCAGGCACGTCATGGTTTGCTCTGAAAGCACCACAGATCGCTTGCTGGGGTCTGAGCAAGTCTACTTGTACAAGTCTGCTGGAGCTGCAGATCCATCCTTCCTTGGGGATGTTCCACTCTTTGATGGCTCCATGCAGCTCACACCCGGTGTCCTCTTCTGCCCTGGTCACGCTGCCTGTGCCCATCCCGAGACATTTCTGGGATGTCAAAGGTCCTCTGACAGCCTCTGCTCTTCTCAAAACTTGGCTCTGGTTGGACTCCAGCACATTTTCTTTAGCTGATGATGTGGTGGAATTATCAGAAAGGGGGACAAATCCAGACTGGCACTGACTGTTGGAAGTGGCAGATGGAAGTGAAAAAACTCCATAATTCATCTTCCCTGGTGAGCTTGTGAACTTCCTTCATGAAGCCTGAGGATTCTTCTGAATTTTTGGGTTTTTTTCCCCCTTCCTTTTATCACCTTCACTCAGATAATCACAGAAGTTACCAAAATTCACTAAAAACTGTGAGCTTGATTACCTCAGTCTTCGGAGACTCACCTCAGCCTTCCCCAGGGAACGTCCCTCCAGCACTTCCCACAGGTACTCTGATCCACACATCCCTCTGCCTCCAGTTTGCTGCTTTAATTATCCCTCTGAGATCCACTTGGTGGCTGGGAGCTGTGGGAAGGCTCTCCAGAGACAGCAACAGGGAAACCTCTGGCATTCCCAGACAGTATTGCAGATAGGTGAAGTCTGAGGAAGGTTTTTGAACATAGTTCTTTATTTCTTCCAGTGGGGAAGGGTTTTGTAGCACTGCTGGATTTGTGCTCCTTCTCAGGCCATTCCCAGGGCTTTGTTGGGAACAGATTAGATATTAGATTAGGCATTCTGGAGAAACTGTACGAGAACTAAATGCTTTTGATGAGTTTTATGTTCAAAGCAATGTATTCAGGGCAGGGAACGAGCGCTGGCTGCACACTTTGCACAGTTATTACTTTTTATCAGTTAGAGTCACTTATCTCTTAAACGATTTCTTTTATCCTTTCTGGGTTACTCCAGTCCTGGCATTTTCCATGGCCTGGTGGGATTGTGTCTCAGGGACAGAAATGCAACTGCTGTGACTTCTCCAGTCTCCACTTGAAGTTGGGGAGACATTTTCTGGGCAGCCCATCTGGGGAGTCCTGGGTTGCCTTCTCTGGGGATTGGCTGTTTACAGAGCAAGCAAGGTATTTAATTATGTTACTTGCACCCTGGTGGTTTGCTGGGAATTGTAATCAAAGAGGAGGCTTAGTGGAAAGCTTAATACAGCCTGTGCAAGTGATTTTTGCCTGAGGGGACAAGGAGAGTTGAAAAGAGCAGCAGTGGTCAGAAAAACAAACATACAACTCAAACTAATGAGACAATTGCCTCTTCCTATGCCAGAGCTCCTGTGGAGACCTTGCTGCTCCCTCGCAAGGTCCACGAGACTTTCTCAGGGTGTAAGGTCATTTCCTTTCCCTTCCTAATGAACTTCCAGAGAGGAAAAGGTGGGGAGAATGTATCGCTGTGCTTTTGAGGGGTCTGTGCTATTCTGAGCACATCTCCTGTATCAGTCTCCTGGGCTGTTATCTCATGGCCCTTCTATCCCTGGGGTGAGCTGGATCAACTCCTGGTGTTAGGGCTGGATGTTGTGTTCCAGTGTGCTTTCCCGTGGGTCTTCCTCTAAACGTGACCCCCCAAGGGGCAGGTTGGAGGAACTTGGGTTGCTCAGAGATGTCTGGGGATGGAGACATCAGACCACTTCTTGGGTTTCTTGGGTTGAAATGACCCCCGAGATATTAGAAAAAGTCCTCTTCCCAAGCCCCGCGATCGAAGAAGAAGTTGAGATTCGTCTGTGCTGTTTTTCAAGGTTGTTTATTCTTTCTTATCTAATACATTCTTTCTTTGCCCTGCTTGGGTACTTGCTGCAGCTCCGGTTGTCACTGACTCCCCAACCTTGGGGCAGTGTTAACTTTTTATACTATGAACTACATGTACCATATTTACAATAAATTACCAATACCTATCACCTATGTTAGACAGTCTGTTTCTACTCTAAACCAATCCAAAAGTGCCACCATCACAGCAGAAGATGGAGGGCAAGAAGAAGGAACAGAAGGACAGGGACACGCCCAGATTCCTCCATTTTGCCTTCTCGAGCCCCCATTCTAACACCCCAAAATTCTACTTTTGCACCCTGTGATAAATTAACTATCATTCTAATCAAACTCTTGTGGCTTGTAAATCTTCACACAAAGTTGGTAATTTTTCCCGTGGACTAGAATCGAAGGCTCTGGTGTTTTTGACTTCATGCCAAGGTCCCTGAGCCCCTTGCCAGGGTTGTGGACCACCCAGGGCAGCCAGAGGAAGGTTACATTTCCCAGTCCTTCATGCTGCCTATCCAGGGACACAAACCCTTCCTGATCCACCAACTCTCAGCAGAAGAACCACAAGCTTCAGATATGTTTCTGTGGTATCTGTCCCAACATCCACTCATGGAAGAAGGCATTCATCCACTCTCTGTGCCTGCTTTGAGTGGGATGAGAAATCAGAGGGCAGAACTGCAGTGCTCTTCCAGCAGTGGGGAAAACCCCTGGGGTGGCAGCAGCCTGGAAAGGCTCCCAGTGGGACAGGTGACCTGGCGCGTCCCACGCTGGGCTGGCTTTGGCCACCAGCAGTGGGAGCAGCTGCGTGTGTCAGAGGGCTTTTGGCACATCAGGGCTGCCCCTGATGTGGCTCCTCTTTGTTCCACGTGTTTCTGGGAGCATAAATATGCAATGACCCAAATGCTAATGGATTCCTCCCACTGGCAGCCCTCCCTCCTCCAGTGCGGCCTAACAATTCCCAGCCCACACGCGCAGGGATCGGATCGCCTGGCGCCTCTCCGAGGGGGGAATCACTGCCCTGTGATCACCCATTTTAATCACTCCAGCCTTTCTGATGCCTTAAGTTTGAGCTTTCGTGTTTTTCACGTTCTGTGCTGCCCAGGGGTGTAGATCTGTGCTCACATTCAGTGTCACTCAGCTCTTCACGGAGCAGGGAGACAAAACAAATCCTTTTCCTGCTGGACACCAAGGACAACTTTCAGACCCAAAAGCACAAACAAGGGTGGCTGAAGGGAGGAATAAGAAGGATGGGACCTCACACCCTGGAGCTGTAATTGGACAATTAGACCCCAATATGCAAATAGACCAAAACTTACAAAAATGTGAGACCTTGTGACCCTTTGTCTGTTTTGTGACCATTTTGGGTCCACCTTGGGTGTAGCCCTGGTCAGTCTCTTGTTCTGCCCAAGGTGTATCCTAAAGGCCTTTTAATAAATATCTACTTTATTCTCCAGCTCTGCCCAGTCTCTGTTCCAGGTCAGCCTTCCCAAGGCATCATTTCCAGTCCCAACTCTGACAAGCGCCCAGGCTCCCCTGACGCAGGGATGGCCGTGCCAAGCTCTGGAGCACGTTTGGGGTGGGATAATCCACGTGCTGAGGTGAAAACCTGGGTATGTCCCATTATTTTTTACGTAGAACTGGTGGCTGCTATTTCAAAACTTGGACCCTATGAAGAGAAACGTGTCTGAAGCTTGTGGTTCTTCTGCTGAGAGTTGGTGGATCAGGAAGGGTTTGTGTCCCTGGATAGGCAGCATGAAGGATTGGGAAATGTCTTCTTCACTCTCTGTCCACCCTATGGATTGCAAATGCAGTGGTCATTGGTGGAAGAAGTGCATATTTGGGAAATATAGGCACTTGTTCTGCCATCATGATGTTTGACTTTACATTTACAGGAATTTTTTTTCCTGAAACAGGAATCCCAGATTCCAGAAGGCATTAATTAGCCCACACTCTCAGGCAGGCACTTGGGGGTGTAAAAAAGATCCTTCCCTTTGGATTTTGGCATTTAATTTGTCACTTGGACAAAGAGGTGGACACGCTGCTGGATCATGTATCTCTGGAATTGGGATTGCTGGTTGTCTGGGAGACACAAGACAGCTACCACATAACCTGGGAGAGGAACACCTGGAAAGAGGAGGGAGGAGAAATGGCAGCAGCCATGGGATGATGGAGTTGGGATGAAGGATCACCCTCATCCTCTTGTGTGTCTCATCAGTGATGCTTGTCCCAGCAGTGGCAGATGAATTGAAATCCTACAGGGAGCAAAGAGAGGGCTTTTGAAAACAGAAATCTTCCCTGGTTTTTTTTATTTTTTTTAAGGTTAGGGCTGAAGACTTTCAAAATTCCCACTCTTAAGCAGTTTTCACATTTGCTTATAAAGCTTTAATAAAGGAGGAGGGGTGTCATCACTCCTAATTTGTAAATATTAGGAGTGATGACAGGTCCAGGTTGGATGGGGCTTGGAGCCACCTGGGACGGTGGAAGGTGTCCCTGTCTGTGGCAGGGGCTTGGAATGAGGTGATTTTTAAGGCCCCTCTCAACACAAACCATTCTGGGACTTTGTGACTTGTCCAGCACGTGTTTCAGCAGAGCTGGGAATGGAACTGGGCTCGTGCATCCATTTTTCCTTACACACCAGGCAGCCTGGGATCCAAGGTTTATTTATATTTATATTTATATTTATATTTATATTTATATTTATATTTATATTTATATTTATATTTATATTTATNTTATATTTTTACTGGTCTCCCACAGGAGCTGCCGCTCTCATGCCAAGAAATGCAGCTGCAGGGCTGCTGAGAGGCAGTGTCCCTGTCCCCTCTGAGGCAGATAAAGTTTGCACTGGTGGCCACAACAGCCTGGCTGTGACAGGAGGGGGGCAGGGAGTGGAGTCAGCCCAGTAATTTGGTGTTATTGGAAATGCTGCTTTTGCAGCCCAGCATTTGGTTTTCATTTGGGGCCTTGCTCAGCTCATTTCTGCTGGCGCTTCACTTCTGATCCAATTGAGTTATCGATGCAGGCAGGGAGAAGGAGGCAAACAAGATTGGTGTCACTTTTTTTTTTTTTTTTTTTTTTTTTGGTGGTTTTTTTTTTTTTTTTTTGTGTTTCCCTACCTCCCTCTTGCTTCTTTGCTTTCAGAGATCAAAAGAGGACAAAATAAAACTTTCTATATAATGAAACACAGGCAGAGGGAAAAATGGCAGTGCACAAAATTGTTTTCAGTCTTCCTTTAAGGTTGCTGTTGCTATCTTTGATTTAGGCACCAAGGCTTTAATCAGAGTGTTGGAGACAACACAAAAATTATTCATCTAACCAAGCTCCCCTCTCACTCTCTTTCTCTCTGTTTTTCTGTCTCTCTTTTTTTATTAATGTGGGTTTAAAAAGATTCTCAAACTACAGTGCTGGCTCAATTTTATTTTCCCAACTAATAACCCAAAGCAGGATCAGCTATTTTGCAGCTGACAGATCTGTCTCTAAACTAGATTGTCTTTCTTGCCGAGTTCATCCATCATGTATGAAGCAAAAAAAAAAAAAAGAAAAGAAAAGAAAAAGATAGAAAGAATAATAAAAAAAATTTCTTTTCCGTGGGCTCATCCCTCCCTACAGCAGCAATGACCTGAGCTCATCCATGCCTTGACAATCCCACTCCCTGCAACAGCAGACATTTTTTGGGGTGGTTTTCCTGCTCCCAGGGTAGAGTGGGGGCTCAGTGGGGCAATCTATTTATGGGATATTTTCTAAGGAATCTCCGTGGAGCAACCAGTGCTGCTTGTGCCTCTGCGGGAGAACTGGAACATCCTTGGGCCGTTCTGTTGTCACTCTGCCCCTCTTGTGGCACTTGGACCTTGTGGTGGAGAGGCCAAAAAATGTTGGTGGTGAGCACTGATGTGCTTAAACTGCACCATGCTGGAGGAGAACATGGAAATTCAGCTGAATACTCCTTGTCCTGGATATCCTGTGGACTTCCAGCAGACAGTGGTGTAAGGGCTTCCTGAGGTGAAGGTTATATCCTGAGCAGTGTTTAATAGCTCTTAATGGACTCATCCTCCTTCAGTCATCTGAGTTTTAATTTATTTTTTCTTCAATTCATTCATATTTTGTTGGCCTGCCTGACATCCTGCCCAGACCAGTTCTGTAATTTAATTACACACTGGATGAAAAAGTGCTTCCCTTCTTTTGTCTTCAACCTGCTGCCTGCTGCTGCCTCTGCCAGATCCCTTTGCTCCTGTGTGCTAGAAAAGGAAAATATGTTTGCTCTTCCCTGTCTCTGATCTGTGATTTCATAGACACCTCATCACTTCTTTCTTCTCCAAGCTAAGAGCTGCTGGTCCAATATCTCCTTTTCTGAAGCTGTTTTGTACTTCTGCTTATTTTATGCCCTTCTTCTGCTTAAATGTAACAAAATAAATATGAGGCATAAATATAAAAGCACCTGTTTGTGTCAGACCTTCTGTCATGCTGGGTGTAGCAGATCAATTCTGCATGGTACCAACCTGGAGCAATCCGAGCCGTGTTTTCCCCTCTGAGGGACAGGAATTATCCGCAGGGATATGAGGAGAAGGAAGGGGAGAAAATTAACAAAGAGCTTTTTGAGGAATCCTATCGGATATCCGGGCAGCAGGGGCTGTTAGAGGGGAGAACATCCTTCCTCGTGGGGTGGGGAGAGTCTGGTCACAGGCTTTAACCCAAAGCTGTCAGATCTCCGTGGTGTTTGCTGTGCTTGGTTTCTCCTTTTCTCTAAAACTACCTTTTTTCCTTGGTTCATTTCTTAGTTAACTCTTCTTTTTTTTGCTGTAGTCTCTGCCTCTCACCTTGTAGGACGAGATCCAACCATCTTTGGAAGCTCAATGAGAAATTCCAGAAGGGAGAGGAAACCCTCAGAATTTGGTGGTAGAAGTGCACCATGAGGGGAAACCAGGACATGGTATCTCTAACTGCAGGCCCCCGAAGGGAATATATTTGTTAAACATTATAATTACCCTTCAGTGCTGAACTCCATAGCAGTTGAATCCACAGCAATGCACATTATCATTTCTGAAATGATGCTTTCATTTAGATAAGGCATGCAATTATACATCTTGATTAGGTCACTGTTCCCAGGAGCTCCAGCTTATTTATGATGAGTTGCCCCCTTTTGTAAATCATGTGGTGAGGCTGTGAATAAAGACATATTCCCTCTCTCTGCTGCCTTACCCCTTCCTCACCCTCCACAGCCCCTTTTGCTCTTCTTCTTCCTCCCTCACTGCACACCTCTGTGTGGCAAAACCAAAACCCCAACAATCAGAGAGAGAAAAATGTCATGTAAATAGTGGGGACACTGCCATGAGAAGGCAGATCTGAGAGTTCTGCTCATCCCTTGGATTCTTTGTGAGACTTGCTGGCTTTCCTAGTGGTGGTGTTAAGGCTGGGATCCCCATCCCTGCATTTTAGACCCCTAAAATTGTCTTGTTTTTTTGTGCAGCAGTCAGCTCAGTGATCAATGTCACCTCCTGAGGGTGCCTTGTCTTAAGTTGTGTCCTAGGAATGTGGTTTCCAGCCAAGCTGTGTGTTCTCCAGAGCTCAAATAACTGCACTGGCAGCAGACCCCACACAGGACTCCCCTTCCCTCCTCACTCCACAGTTGCATTGAACCACTGCTGGAAACTGCCCCAGTTCCCATAAGACAAGTGGAAGTGAGGTGTGCTCCTGTTGAGTAACAGGGTCACATGGGAGGTGTTGGTTGGGGCAAGGAAAGTGGGATGAGAAAGTTCCCAGGGAAGAAAAGTGGAAAGAACCAAAGAGCAACAGCAGGAAAATGGTATTCTTGAACTGTTTCTGGAGTGCTTGTAAAGAGCACCTCCCTGCTGGAAACTGGAATGGTCTTCTGTTTCTCGAGGCTGTTCTTGTAAATCCAAGTTCAGGACGAGAATATTGAGGAAGCACAGTCAGGATGCAGCCAGTCTGCTTCTATTATATCATTTTGTATGAATGAGGATCTTATCATGGAATCATTTAGGCTGGGGAAGAATTTTGAGGCCAACCATTCCCCCAGCACTGCCAGACCCACCACGGAACAACGTCCCCAAGTGCCTCATCCACATGGCTTTTGAACATTTCCAGGGATGGTGATTCCAGCATTGACCTGGGCAGCTTGTTCCCATGCCTGACCACTCCTACAGTGAAGGAATTTTCCCAAAATCCAACCTAAACCTCCCCTGGCTCAGCCTGAGGCCGTTCCTTCTCCTCCTGTCCCTGTTCCCTGGGAGCAGAGCCCGACCCCCCTGGCTGTCCCCTCCTGTCAGGGAGTTGTGCAGAGCCACAGCGTCCCTCCTGAGCTCCTTTTCTCCAGGCTGAGCCCCTTTCCAGCTCCCTCAGCTTTTCCAGGTGCTCCAGCCCCTTCCCAGCTCAGTTCCCTTCCCTGGAAACCCTCCAGCTCCTCAATGCCTTTTGTATCATAAGGAACCCAAAGCTGCCTCAGGATTGGAGGGGCTCCCTCAGCAGTGCCCAGCACAGGGGACAGTCACTGCCCTAATCCTGCTGGCCATTCCATCCCTGGTAAAATCCAGGTGCCAGCGGCCTCTTGCCCACCTGGGCACACCTGGGGATGTCCAGCCACTGTCACCAGCACCCCCAGGGCCTTTCCCAGCTTTCCAGCCCCTCTGACCCAGCCTGGAGCATTCCATGGGGTTGCTTTGACCAAGGACACAACACTTGGCCTTCGTGAACCTCATCCAGTTGTTCCCAGCCCATGGATCCAGCCTGTCCATATCCCTCTGCAGAGCCTTCCCACCCAACTTGGTGTCCTCCACAAACTGACAGAGGGTGCCCCCAGTCTCCTCATCCAGATAACTGATAAAGATATTAAGGTATGAAAGAGAACTCTTATCCCAAAGATTTCAATTTGGATCATTGCCAGGGCACAGACAGAGGCAATCCAGAGTGTATCTGGGTACAGGAATGAGAAGTGGGACAAATTCACCAGGCTCAGGAAAGAGTGAGCAGGACCTGAGCAGTCCTGAGAGGCAGGAGAGTGCCAAGGATAAACCTGCATGGTTGGGGGAGAGATGGGCTGTTATTGATAGGATTTTAAACAGCTCTCAGTTGCCTTAACTGTTTCCATCTGCCACCTTCCAAAGCTGCCTTGGGGCCAAAGTGGAAGTCCTATGAAAGACCCATCCCAGATGACCCGGAGGCTCTTTCCTAACTCTGGCTCCTCTGCATCCACAGTTCCTAAAAGAATACAGTACATCTTAAGCAGATTAATGTAATCTTGATCTTCCTCTCTTGCAGATCTCTGATCCTTTCTCCCCCTCTGTGCATCCCAGCAGCTCGTAATCACCTTTTGGGGTATTAAAGAGGTGCTTTCACTTGCTGAACTTGGGCAACCCCACTCTCCCCTCCCAGTTTTTAGAAGCAGA
Source organism: Hylia prasina (assembly GCA_013397195.1). Classification (NCBI taxonomy): domain Eukaryota; kingdom Metazoa; phylum Chordata; class Aves; order Passeriformes; family Sylviidae; genus Hylia; species Hylia prasina. The sequence goes on along the minus strand of VYXD01001826.1, from coordinate 932,424 downwards.
AGCAGGGAGAGGAGAGGTGCTGTCAAATGGGACAGTGTTTCCTGTTTGCAAATATTTATTTGCAATAATTATCCCTTTTTTGAGATTAAAAGAGCCATTCACATGTGAAAAGCAAACCATCTTATCGCTCTTTTTAAATAATATGTTTAGAAAGTTTGACCGAGCATGGAAGTTCATCCTTCAATATTGCTACTTGTAATCCAACAAGAAATGTTTACTGTGTTATAATTGGCATCATTAAGCTTAGGTGACGTTATTAATACTAATTAATACTAATTAAACTGCTATAAACCTAGTTTGCAGTTACATAAACACATCATCCCCTGAACTGCCTGCCTACATGTTTTGGCATTGGAGGGGGGGTGGTGGATGAAAGCAAATTCAAATGCAAATGATATGAGCACACTTTAATCAGAGGATCAGAGAAATCAGACACAGGGAAGGCTTATTAGGTCTGCTCCGTTCTCCAGAGGCTGGGCCGAGATTGTCTCCCCACAGAGACTCCCAGGAGCTTTGGGCAGTCTCGCTCTAAATGCCCCTAGCAATGGGACTTCTCCTGGGTCTCAGGAGGGAGCTGCCTGCAGACTGACAGAAATGGGACTCGATATTTTCCTGCTGAGGCAGAACTCAGCTGCAAAACAGAGAAAATCTGCTCTCCACTCTTGAGGGAGGTCTTGAGATCCTATCCAAGGGCAGAGGAGAAGAGAAAGGCATTTTTAGGGCATCTCTAAAGCTGCCTGTTAGTGCAGCAGAGCTGGAAAATCATATCCCCCTCTTGGTTTGGCTTTCTGGCAGCTCTGGGCCAGTCCTGGCACTGCTGGCAAAAACTGGCCCTAGGCAGCAGCAGAGCACCCAAAAGCTCAAATGTTTGACCCAGTTTCTCTGCAGCTGGGAAATCCATCTTCTATCTAGAATTTCCCTGACTTTGGCTACTTGGGGAATATCATGAGGACAGCATTTTCCCTGATCCTTTGGTATTTGGGTCCCATCTGGAGCCAGAAATTGCAGAATCATGTGGAGCATTAAAAATAGGAATGCCCTGAGGAAGCAGCTCCTGCTTGCTTCAAGTTCCTGCTCTCTTCTCCTGTTCTATCACCTGTTTGCCACTGGAGCAAAAGGGTGTGGGAGCATCTAGGGCAGAGACCAGAGCAGCCCTTTCAGGATGGTGTTTTTCCAAAGGAGCCCATGTCAGAGACACTTATTTCAGAAACTGCTTTGAAGCATTGCAGGTTCATTCCTTGGCCTGTCTGTGCCTCATCTGCAGAGTTCCACAGATCACCAAAAGCTCCTAGACCTCCCAAACAAGCTTTTCTCAGTTCAGGCTGAAGGGAGAAGATCCCTGCAACCACTAGGGAGAGGTAACCCCAAAGCAAGGGCACGTTTTCCATGGTGTCTGCACTACAAACATTGCTCTGTTGGTTGCAGGCGAGGTAAATGAATAGTGGGAGGTTGCTCAGGGAGACTTTTAGGTCTCAGAAGAGAGCTGTGACTTAAGCAGCAAATCCATCTTTATTCCTGATGTTCAGCAGCAGGTTGGGGTTCCCAGCTTTGTTTCTCCTTCCTCTGGCTCCCCTGGGCACTGCCCAGTGAAGTCATCTGGGCTTTTCTAATGGATGTGGTTAAAACCAAGCACAAAGGCTGACGTTTCAGTGTAATCAAAGATTTTTGTCCAGAGTTAGCTACTCTCATGCAGCTTTTACTGACCACTGAGTCGTCCCCGAGTGGCAGGCAGGTCCCACACACCTCAGACTGGGCTGGGTGAGTGTCAGGGAGCCAGGACAGCAGGGATAAAACCGTGTCCATTCAGGCCACTGGGAAAGGATGTGACAGCAAAAGGGTTTGTGGCTGCTTGGAAGCCACAGAGCATTGCTGGGCTGTGTTGCCACCCTGGATCCATCAGCCCCATTTGGCCTGTCTGAGCTCCCTGGATACATCTTGAAGCAATCCTCAGACTGTTAGAAAAGGAATAAGGTTTGTTTCATCAGATGAAAACTCTAATCTTCTTGGGCAGCTCCCTGTTTGTGTTAATGGGCTGCAGCTGCAGGGCTGTGACATGTCAGATCTCACCACACACACACCCCATGTGTGGACAAATGCACCCACATCTGGAACATGAAATAACAAAATTTCTCCTGAAATCTACTTCACAAAAATGTCCATCCCCACCTGGGAGCATCCTTTGAAATTTCTTTGAAGAGTAGGACCAAACTCATTCCTTTTCTTAATATTCCACTAATGATGAACATGTTTGTCTAAGAAAGTTCAGAAGGGAAGCTTTGGTCCCCCAAAACTTAAGAGGTCGTAGGTTGGGAAAGACTCTAAAGCTTCTCTAGAAACCCCATGGCCTTGGAAGAATGAATCTTGAAGCATCCTGTCAGGAAAACCTTAAGTTTGGCTGAACCTGGACTTAAACTGCTTTCTCCTTGCAGGATCTATTTTATGGGAACTCCATCCCTGGCACAGCCAGACGTGGAGTGGTTGGTGTGGTAAAAAAAGGGTTGTTTTTGTTTAAGAAAATTGTCACAAGATGTCACCAGGATGTGGATAAGTTCCTAACGTGAAGTACTGATGTACAAAGTGGTATTTTCATGGTGGAAGGTTCCTCTATGTCTCTGAGGCTTCAGAAGGGCTCAGATGCCTTTGGGTAGAGGCAGCTTGGGCCCATTTAGATGTCAAAGAAGGGACATCTCTCAAGGTGCAGAATGAATGGTCACTCAGCCTCTGCTCCTGTTAAACCTGAGGTGCTCCACTCAATATTTAAGTGAGTTTTATTATCTCCTTCCCAAGTTTCCTCATTTCTTTCCATATTTCACACGGGGTGGGTGACTCAGGAGCAGACAGAAAATAAAAATCCCTAATTTCTGCAACAGCTTCTTCAGAGGAGAGCGGCCTGGGGACTGCTGAGTGTAAAAAACCCACCACGTTTCACATGCCAGGAGTGCCAGACCTGTCTGTGCACGTCTCAGGGCTGCTCTCAGTTTTTTTGGGAGGAGGAGGGACATGTCACCGAGAGCCCCTGACCTCCAAGCTCCTGAGACCCTCCCGTGTCTAATCAGGGGACACATGAAACAAGCCAGGTCGTGGCGGTGACTCCTGACTCACACTCCCAGCACGGGGGGACCAGCGGGGTTATGTTTTCATTACTGCCCGTGGCTCTGATGCTCTCAGCTCTTTGGAGGTTAAGTCAAGGTCTTGGCTTTGAGATTTTGTTGTTATTGTAACCTTTCACGGGCAGACACTTCACGTGAAGTCTGGCAGGCAGGCTGTGGCCAAGAAAATGCCATTTCTGCCCAGAGAACCAGAGCTCTGGCCGTGGCAGCCAGGCTTTGGCTAGCAAACAGTGGTGAGTGTTGAGTTTTGGCAGCCAGCTTGCTTATCAAATTGATATAGGAGCCTATAAGCAATTGCATCTGGATTTCAATGGGTTACCCAGCCTGCTCGGCTGCTTGGGATCCACGCCAAGGGAAAGTAGAGGAGTTGTGAGGAGAATACCCAATTTCCCTCTGTGAGGACTGATTTTTGTTTAATGCAGCCTCCTCGCCCTTAAATCCAATTAAAGGCCTATATTATGTCAGTGGAAATTTATGCCAATCCTAATATAGTCTAATAAGCCTTAAAATAGCACTTTGCTAGTGAAAAGTCCTGTGGTTTAATTTGATTCTGAGCCTAATAACAGGCTTAATATGAGGGAATTGGCCCCTTTTTCTTTTCTAACGGGGCTCCACATGCCTGCTCCTTTTTTAGGAATGAAAAGGTTCTCTCCAAAGCAGGGACAGGAGACAGCTCACCTCAGCAGGTTGCCTCTTTTCCATTTGCTTCATTTGTTGGCTGTGGGAAGTCTCTCTAAAGGCATCCCAGGTTGGAATCTGTAATGAAAAGCAGAGAATATCAGCCTGCAAAGGCTCTGGTTTCACCTTCAGGTTTTCTGTGCCTTACTTTTCTTAGGCACCGTGGTCAAAATCATCACCTTGACCATCACTCAAGGATCTGACCTTCAGAACAAGCTTTTTGCAGGTGCCTTTCCCTGACAGCTTCAGAGACACAGCCCTTCCTATCCATCCACACCCCTAAAAGTTTCTCTGGCCCCGTCTTCTTTCAGGGTTTTTGTTGCTGAACCTCCCTGTGCCCTCCCTCTATGCCAACATTGCAAGGTTCATTAGCAGCCCATGGTGCCCTCTTCCCTGGCTTGCTTGGGAGATGTTTATTCTTTTCCGTAAATTTAGGATATTTCAGAAAACTTCTCTTTGGCAGCCTCATTACTGTCCCACAGCTTGTTCTCTGGGATAAACTGCATAAATCCCTGATTCCTTTAGGCTTGTTAGACCACAGCCTCCAGCATTAACCCTTCAGAGAATCACAGAACCATAGAATACCTCAAGTAGGAAAGGACCGTAAAGATCAAGTCCAATTTCCTCCTTCTCACAGGTTGACCTGAAATTCAACCGCATTGTCCAAATGCTCCTTGAAATCTCACAGGCTTGGTGAGGCTTCCTTTCCCTACAGGATGTTCTCAGGAGATAAAGCCTGCAATGTTTAGGCCATGGCCATTCTGGGGATGCTTTGAAGGAGCTTGTTTGGGTAAGAATCTGATCTTTTCAAGATGCTGATTAGAATCAGAGAATCACAGGATGCTTTGGTTGGAAGGAATCTTAAAGATCATCCAGTGCCATAGACAGGGACATCTACTATCCCAGATTGCTCCAAGCCTTGTCCACCCTGGCCTTGGACATTTCCAGGGATCCAGGGGCAGCCAAAGCTTCTCTGGACAACCTGTGCCAGGGCCTCCCCACTCCCTCAGCAGAGAAATTTTTCTGTAATATCTAATCTGTAATTGCTTGGACCTGCTTCTGGCTGCTGAACTCTTTGCTCAGCCCATCTGCTCTGAGGTACCATTTGATTTTCAGGGGGGGCTGTCAGCTCCAGCCTCACACCCTGCTCCCCTCCCCTGGCTGTCCTGGGCTGCTGCTCAGCTTTCCTGCACACAGTTACCCAGCTGCTGCTCTGCAACCCACAGATGACTGAATTTCGGGGGTGGGCGGGGTGATTTCGATATAGCACTTACTAAAACGCGTGGAGATAAAAGCCTCGGCAGAAACATAAAAGGCCCTTTGTACTCACAAGTTGTTACTGTTATTTTTCGATTAAGAACAATAGTAAACAGAGGCCCTCAGAGCTGCCTTCAGGAAAAAAAAAAAACAAACCACCAACAAAGGGGGAAGAGGAATGATTAGATCTAAAAGTAAGAGAAAACACTCTTTTTTGGAGCACCCAGTAGATTTAGGTGCCTAAGCCCCTTTGAATCACGCCGTCTGACACCCCAGCTGGCAGAGCTCTGCACTCCTGCCTGGACCAAAGGCCATAAACCCTCCCCATCGGGTCCTGTTCATCTCTGGGTTACTCTCCTGGCATCAGGCAGATTTATGCTGGCAGGAAATCTGGCCCAGAGCCCTGATGAGCAGCGCCGTGGCTCGGCAGTCCCAGGTGGCAGTTTTGTGTCTCCGGGACCTCTTACTCCTCCGCTCCTTTGTACCGACGGCGACTTCACGCTGCCACTTCTTTATCCCTGTCACTGCCCAGCCCAGCCCTGTCCCCTCATCTACCTAGGGGCAGGCTGGTGGGTTGGGGGAGGTTTGTTAATGCCCTAATCCTCACGTGTGCTCAGCCTGACAAAGCTGCCGCTCCGTGGCCCCGGATCCGTAATGTCCCGTGTCCAATCGATTGCCGCGCTCGCTCCCGCTGCCGGCGCTCGGCAGCTTCTCCAGCCAGGGCCAGATTGCTCTGGCAAGCTCATCCATCCTTCAGGGATGGGGGCAGAAGGCAGAGGGGTGGGGGATGGATGCCTGGGATTGGGTGTTTGGGATTGAGGGGGGAGGGAGAGCTGGCAGGCCGTGAGGGAAGGAAAGGTTGGGGTAGTGCAGGAAGTGGTGATGGGCACGGAGTTGCCGCCTTCTTCATCCCAAAGCCTTTCCTGTTGGTGGTGACCCCAAGCCAGATCTCATGGAGCATGTGGTATTTAATTGCACCACCCCTCATAGCCTCTGAATGCTCAGCTGGCCCCTCCTCCTCATCCATGTCCCTGAATTCACTCTGACCCCCAAACTCTTGTGCATCCTCAGTGACCAAGGACACGGAAAAATTAAATTATTCTGCCGAGGTCTGTACTTCCCATCTCTGCCCCCAAGTTTCAGTTCTTTGCCTAATCCTTCCCATAGCTCCGGCCAGGCAAGTTACCAAAATTTCTGGGGCCTAAAAGCGTCTTTATATGTGAGATGGAGAAGTGGAAGGTCTCTGATCCAGGGGACTGGGTCTGCATTAGGAAGTGTCATATTTATTTCTAATCCTAGAAGCATTTAAATGCTAGATATAAAAATCTATATTTTTTAGGCATAGTGAAGCTGTTCAGGGTTCTTTCCAAGGGTTTTATGGCTCCTTGTGTGCTCTGCACATTTAAGCCCAGAGTGACTCAGTCATCCAGTTTCATAGAGGACAAGAATCCTTGTCCCAGTAAATTGCTTTAGAAACTTGTTGAGAGGCTCCTAAAGTTTCTTAAATATCTCTGGCTTATTGAGGCAAGATAGAAGAATGGGAGAAGCAAGGGGGAAATGGATTTATTTCCAAAGGCTGTGCACTGAGAGCCTCACGTGTCAGGAAATTGCACTCCTGCCCTCGATGTTAAAGCTTTGTACAGCACCACAACTCGTGTTGGTGTGCCCTGTGCCCCTTCCCTGCACTGCTCTGTCCAGGAGTGGGCTTTGGGGTGCTCTTCCATGGGGAAAGGTGACATGATTTGGGAAATTTCCATTCCTTGCCTTTCCCCAGCCCTGGTGCTGGGTATTTCCTCTCTCCTTTATTTACCCGTGTTCCCCCAAGGCTCGTGAATGCAGCCCAGCAGCAAAGACTGACCTGCCTGTGGCTCCAAGAGAGCTGGAGAGGGACTTTGGACAAGGGTCTGGAGAGGCAGGACAAGAGGGAATAACTTCAGACTGACAGAGGGCAGGGCTAGAGTGGATGCTGAGACAATATTCCAGCTGATAGGAAGGGAGATGTTCAGAGCTGTGGTTGCCTCCAAGAACCTTTCATGGAGTGATAAAGCAGCACTGAAAGCCAGTGGCCATCTGGGGCCATCTGCTCTGCAGCCCCTCAGGTTCTAAAATCATGAGTCGGGCATCAGGAACCATCAGATTAAAAAATTGTCGTAAATTTGAACTTTTTTGATCGCCTTATACTTTCTCTGTGTTTGTGGCTGATTTCCAGCCTCCTTTCTTTATCTGGCTTTCTCCTTGTAATTGGAACCCCTCGAGGCAGTGTTTTCTGTGTGGTGGTGTACATAAAATGGGTGGCTGCTTCAAGACTGGCCCTCCTCAGTTTGGAGTAGGTGAGGTCATGTTTTCAGGTCCCACCTGTAGGAATAGGGTAAAAAGCTGGCCTGTCATTTCTCCTAAGTGCAGCTAACAAGCAATTTGTAAGTTCACATATAAAGTTATTTTAAGAATGAGAAGTTCCTTTAACACAACAGTCTATTCTGAGGGAGAAAAACAAATGCACTTCTAATAACAAGGGATTTGTCCCATGAGAATCAGTAAAGAAAATATGTAAACAATCCGAGAATAGATAGATTTGATGGACAAGGAAAATACCTTTTACTAACCAATAGAATAATTAACAAGAAAGCTATTCACTAATTAGAAGTTGCCCTCAAGGTTTGTAAAAACTGTATAAAAGACAGCATGAGGCCCTAATAAAGGAGCCTTCTGAACTTTTATGGTGTCACTCTGTGTGTCATGACTGCCCTAACAGCAACGCTCACCCACCCGAGGACTCAGAATTTCCTTTTACACAAAAAAGCCAACATTGGGATTCCAAATGAAACGCTTGAATCCAGAAGCTGGAGAATCCAGAAGCCTGGAAATATTTGAGTCAGGTTGGATGGGGCTCTGAGCAACCTGCTCTAGTTGAATACATCCCTGCTGATTGAAGAGGGGTTGGACAAGGTGACCTTTAAATGTCCCTTCCAACCCAAACGGTTCAGTGACTCCACGAACTCCAAATAAACTCTGAGCTGCCTTGAAAACCTCCCTGGAATGAGGAGAGCAGACAGGGAATAGTTCACACCAGACAGTGCCTTGGACAAAGCCAAACTCTCTGGAAGGCTCCAGGTCAATCCTTGCTCCGTGATGGTTCAGTTGCCATAGAGACAACCAGGTCTCACTTCATCCCCCAGCACTGTTGCTATTCACTGACGACCCCTCTGGATTAAAGTTGGAGTGTTTTGGATCATTCTCTTTATTTTATCAGTGCTGTAGCACACGGCCTAATCCTAGCTGTACCTCTCAGGAAGGGGAAAAATAAAAAGAAAGAGGCAAAAAAAAAAAAGCCAACTTCCTTCCCCACCATTTGTTGTAGAGGCCAATTATCCAAAGGGGTGACAAGTAGAAGAATGAATTAACCAGAGCTTTGTAATGTCAGTGTTATTTATTGTGTCTAAGTTTGCCCAGCTCAGCTGTGGATCAGCAAAGAAGGGCTTTTATTCTTCCCTCCTCTCTTTGATGCTGTTTTTACCTTTCCTCCCTTCCTTGGCCTTCTGTAGGTCCTTTGCTCCGCCACACCATCCTTATGGAATATTTTTCTCCTCCTCCCAAGCAGGTGGGTTTCCCAGATGAGATGAGGGGCTGGGGAAGAGATACCCTGCAGGAGGTGAAGGAGGGGAGACCTCCCAGCTCTCATCTTCCCCGTCCCTCCCCTCTGCCCCTGTGATAATCCAACCACTGCGTTGGGTTTATTTCCTTAGATCTCTAACTCACACAAAAAGTAGGTGCTGAGACTGGAAGTGGCCTCTGTTACCCTTTTTTCCCCCCACCTCTGCCTTTCCCCCTGCATACTCTGCTGAGTCTACGCCCTCTCCCACCTGCTGCAGTGAAGACTTTCAAAAGGAAAAATGGCACTTGCTGGCAGGAGGCAGGAAAACAAGGGACTTTCAGCCGGGATCCAGCCTGAAAGCAATGCCCTGGCAAGAAGCCCACAAACACTTCAGATGTGAAGCACCGAGTCACAGAGCAAAGAGGCAAAAAATGCATCCTTGTGAAGCCATAGTGAGGCTGCACCTGCTCGAAACGGCTGTAGCCAGTACACTGTGACACTTCAAAGCTGCCAGGGAATGAGGTACTGGAATAAGATACCCCTGGCAGGGTGTAAAAGTAGCCAAATCTTGCACTGAGGCAGCCGGAGTGCTGCTTGACGTAGGGAGCAAGCCTGGAGGATAGTATGTGTGTATCCAAATGACAGATGATGGGGAGAGAAATAAATTATCTTGCAGTGTGTCTGTCCCTGTATGAGTGTTGCTGGCTTCCCTGCATGGATTTCGAGACCATCTTCACTGTGAATTTCTCCTTCCAACACCCACAGCCTGCAGATCCTACAAATGCATTAATAAATCCATGAGGTTATTGGCTCCAGAGGTGATAGCTGGGTTTGCTGGGACGGTTTTTGCTGTTTAAAATCCAGTTGTTTCCTCTCTGAAGGTATCTTGGTGGGATAGGCCAGCCCAGATCCGACAGCACGCCAGGAATTCTCCTGGAGGAGTGGGCAGCTGCACCAGTGTGGCATGCAGGCTGTCAACTGGCAGTAAATCTGCTTCAAGCTCTTTTGTTGTGCCAAGCAATTGCTGAATAACTTCTCTGAATTACTTCCAGTCGATATCTCCTATATGAAAAGCTCACAGAAAGCTTATTATGTTCAAAATTCGGCAGATACGGATTCTCACACGCTAAACATCCATTAGCAACTGGATAAAGACAACTCTTGGGATCAGATTTCTGTAGGGGCAGCTTTCCACAGACGTGCAGGTGAAGTTGGCTTTGTGTGAAGCATCTTGGATGCATTCTCATAGAAGAGAAAATAAATCCTTAATAAAATCTGGTGGTTTGGCGCCAGGCATGAGATGAGCAGGGCTGCAGGCAAAGCCAAAACACGTTGTCGAATAATCCTGAAGAGGAGGGAAGATTTCGTTTATTTGTAGGTGATTTTTAGCCCCATGCTTCAAGGGTTAATTTTGGAGAGATGAGATCTTTGGGTGGTGAGGAGAACATCTCTGTCCTTGCTGCCTGGGCATGCTCTCAGTGCACTCCTTGCCACAAGGCTGCTGAGTGGGCATTTCAGTGGATTCTTTTTGTTTTAATTGTGAGGTTGTTGTTAACATGCTGGGTAAAATGTCAGGATTTTCAAAAGTGGCCAGCACAGGGCTGACACTTCTCTCATCAGAGATCCTGGGACACTAGGGAAGCAGCAGACATCACCTCTCCCAAAATGACTCTTTCCAAAGCAGCTGCCCACAGTCAGAGTCCTGCTTTAGAAGGAACAAGAAGCTGTACAGCTGGATCCCATGAAGGTGAAATTATTTCCCACTGTCCAGCTGCTAGAAATGACTTCAAAATAACTGGTTAAGTCAATGCACCAATTACTCTGTGGTTACAATCTCCAGAAGGTAATTCAGATCTCAATGGCACTGGGAAGGGATCTGTCTTTTTCCTGTTGACTGGATGGGAAGCCTGAGATGACAATTCCCAGCTCAACATTGTGGCTAACTAAAGCTCAATGGGGTAAAGCCAATCACAACCCTGGTTTTGACTTCATTTTTCTATGCTAGGATCATTTCTTGTGAAAGGGGTTGTCAGATCTCAGAAAAAAAAAAAAAAAAAAAAAAAAAAAAGTGGAGTGTTGGAAAGTGTAGAAAAGTAAAAAACAATAATTTATACAGCTTTTAGCGCCTCCTATTTGAACCAACTTTCAAAATAAAAATTATCTCTGTTAGACTTCATATTGACTACGATGGATTCAAAGCAGAGCCCCAAAATCTCCACTTTTTCAGTTTTGAGAAGCTTTCAGTGAGGAACCAGACAATTTTTTGGCCACTTCAGAGTTGATGTTCTGTACCAAAATGCACCATCCAAACTGCCCCCAGTCTGCTGCTGTCTGTGATCTGAACTTCTCAGAGTCACTCCCCTACTATTTTCTTCTGAGAAGACAAAGCTTGGGATGACTTCAGGCTGAGTCACAGCTGAAGGAGACCCTGAGATCAGCTCAGCCGGTTGGAGGATGGTGCTAACAATGCCAAGATTGAAGGTTTGATCCCCATACTGGTTCATTTAGGAGCTGGACTCGATGATCCTCTGATGATTCCAGCTCGGAATATTCTGTGATTCTGTGTGATTGTTGAGGTGAAAAGCTGGGTTTGGCTACAGTGAAGGGGGACATCTCTGTCTGGGCTGGTGGCTTGAGTACATGTGCAGGGACTCAGGTCTGTGCCCCCAAAGTTGGTCCATTCACCTTGGTGACCAATTGCTTTGACCTTTTCCAGCCAGACAAAGGTTCCACCTTTGCCATCTTTTGCAGGTGCCTCTGGTCTCACCCTGTTCATGCTCCAGGCCATGGACATCAGCCTGCTGAAAACTGGAAGCCACAGAGTGGTGCTGGTTTCATTTTCATCCCATGGCTGTCAATGCCACTGGGAGCCTGAAACATGGACAGGGAGGCAGCAGGGAGTGGGAGGGGGCTGGTGTGATATCCTAAATCACTCTGGGTGTGTTTCTATGCCCGTGTGTTCATTCATGTGGGACAGCAATCTGAACTGAACCCACATTAACCCCTCTCCAGTGCCCATGGATAACATGGGAAGGATGTCCCTGCTGGCCATAACCTCTCGTGTCACCAGTTTGGCTCCACTGCCACAGAGGTGTCAGGGAAAGAAATGAGTGGTGATTCAGGCCAGTAATATTTGGTATCATCCAGGCTCTTTGCCAGCAGGGCTGATCTTCCCTCTGCATTCAGCAGCTCGAGCGATTCGGCCAGCAAAGCGTCCAAAATTCCAGCATCACCTGATGGGCTTTATCCACCCCTTCCTACCTCTTCCCACTCTCCCGTGCTTTCATCCTCCTTGGCAGAGTGGGATTGCAGGCTGCCATGTGGGCAGCAATCTCATGTCCAGGGGAATTAAAAGGATCTCAGAATGTGGGATGCTTCCTGGTGCTCCTGGCCTCGGCTCCCCACTGTTTGGAGCCCGACGGTGCCGCTCCTTGCAGGCAAAGGATCAGAAATCATCGTGTCCCTTGTCAGCGAGCTGTCACCAGAGTCCTGACTGCAGCAGGGCACAGGGGCAGGATGTGATTTATTTACTCACTGCTGAGGGTTCATTAGCTCCAGGGGCAAGGAGCTCCAGCCCCTGTTCCTGGAAGTTTCTGGAATCCCAGGGAACACCGGTTGGGCTCGGCAGCTGACACGATGCCCTGGGCACCCCTGAGTGGTAGAGGAGGAGGGCAGAGGGATGAAGGAGCTGGAAGCATCCACGGCAGTAGGGCTGGGAAAGGACATTGCTCCAGTTCCCACAGCAGACACTGCAGTTAGAGCTGGGGCTCCTTGCCCAAAGCAAATGCCTACATTTATCATCGTCAGGGTGATTTGTTGGCCACCCAGGCTCTTCTGGGAGTGAGAGGTTGTCCCATCTCTACTTTTCTGTTGCCACCACCTCTGGAGAGCAGCAGCACTTCTCCCTTAGGGAGACCACGCTCCATTGCTTGTTGAACAGCAGCTCCCCACTTCCATCAGCTGCATTCCTCTGACATCCCTAAAAATGCCCTCTCCCTTCCCTGTTTGCATCACCAGACTGGAGATGGACCTGCTCTAGTTTGGGAGAAATGGATCTCACACCCATTATTTAGATCTCCCCATGTCTGTGCACGGAGAAGTGTGTTTAACATATTTTGTTTGCTTGGTGCAGGTTGAAATACACCTGTTCTTCCTGACATTTTGATCTCCACAACTCCCTGATGTTGTTGTAGACAGCTGGGGGTTGGTCGTGTTTCCCAGGTAACAAGTGATAGGACAGGAGGAAATGGCTTCATTGAGCCAGGTGAGGTTTAGATTGGATATTAAGGGAAAAAAATCTTCATGGAAAAGTTCATTAATATTGGAACAGGCTGCCCAGGGAAGTGGTGGAATCACTGCCCCTGGAAATATCCCAAAAATGTGTAGATGTGGTGCTTAGGGACACATTTTAGTGCTGAAGATGGCAGTGTCAGATTGATGGTTGAACTCAATGATCTTTTCCAGCTTTGATGATTCCTAGATGCTATTCTCTGATGGTGTTTCTGTGGTTGTATCAGCCTTGGTTTGAAGCTGTGGCTTTGCTTGCATATTTACCTTCCCCACGTTCACTGCTCATTTAGGCACCCTGGGAACATCTGTGAGAATTTCAGAGGCTGAATAAACTTTCAATTGCTGTTGTGTCTCACCCCGGAATTAGCCACGTTTCTTCAGTGGATTAAGTGATTTTCTGTACTTTCTAATTTACAGCAACCTTGATATGCTCAGGTATGTGCTGGGTTCTCCCCTCACTCATCACTGCTGTAAATTGGGCGTGATCTTGGCACACAAGAGGAATTGTCCCTGTATTGACTGAATATTTTACAGGGGCAGGTAGTGACTGAACAAGGGTTGGATGTTTTAAACTAAGAGAGGAGAGATTCAGACTGGAAATATGTGTGAGGGTGGTGGGGGCCTGGCACAGGGTGCCCAGAAAATTTGTGGCTGCCCCTGGATCCCTGGAAGTGTCCAAGGCCAGGTTGGACATTGGGGCTTGGAGCCCCCTGGGACAGTGGAAGGTGTCCCTGCCCACAGCAGGGGGTGGGACTGGATGATCTTTAAGATCCCTTCCGACCCAAACCATTCTCTGATTTTAAGAACTTTCCCATCTACCTGTCTCCTATGGTGCTCCAAGAGGAGGAAATAACTCTGATTATTCTGTTTAAAATCACAGTGTGCCCATCTGACGTTTAAACCTGGCACACTGGTGCATACTGGTTGATTTCTAGCACTGGATGTGCATTGGCTGTAAATCCCCTGGAGGCACTTGGGATGGAAGTTCCTTTAACAAAATAATCTGTGCTAAATTAAGTTCTGTGTGTAAACAGGTGCACAAGGTTTGGCTTTCTAGAAATAAACTCAGAGGTAGCAATTTTGGGTGTGTTGTGCACTAGGGCAGCAAAGTGCAAGGGAGATGTGAGACTGGAGCCTCGAGGAGTTAAATGAACACTTTGGAGCTTAAGAACCTCCTGATGCTTCATGGGAAAATGGGAAAATATTCTATTTAGAGACTGTACTGCTCACACATCAGATGTTTTCTCCACTTCTCTCTCTCTCTCTTTCTGTGTAATCTTTTTTTTTTTTTTTTCTTTTTTAAATTATCATCGGGGGCAATTTGCATGAGAGGGATCTTTGTCTGTGAAGTGCCCATCTGCTGTGCAGCCCCACCTCCCCCCTGACGACACAGCCATCTGCTTTTGACATCACAGCCACGCAGCCCAGGGAGCCACTGGCACCTGAGTGACACCTTCCCTCGATGTCACCCACCTGTCTGAAAGCATTCCCAGGTGCTTTCCCTGGCTTTTACCCTCCAGACAGGGATGAGCTGGCTCGGGATGGTCTGGGCTGCTGAGTGGGAGGTGCAGACAGCCAGAGTCACGAGCAGTTTTGAGCAGGGACTGTGATTTTTTGATTTGCCTTTGTGTGACACGTCATGTGAAGGAGAAGTCCCCTTGTCTCTGCCTCCTGGGAATTGAATAATAATAATTACGAGGCTGATGATCACTCTTGTGAAGCAGTGTTTGATTAGCTTCACTTGCATCTGCTTGAGACACTTCTAATTACACAGCAGTGTCCTGGTGTCATTCATCCTCCAAACTAAAACTGATTTGCCCTTCAGAGCTCGTCCCACCCCAGTTGGGGATGCTCAAAACCAGACTGAGAAGGGAAGATATCCACTACAGACCTCGCTCTTTGACTGATTTACCTGCTCAGGGCTTAGGTACTACGTGGATAAGCACAACATATCTGAAAAAAACCCATGTATCCAACAGCCCAGATGGTCATGGCTTAGCGAAAACAGTGCCACCTTCCAAAATGCCAGCATTTGTCTTGCTGTGTGTCCTCGGGTGGGTAACAGCACGAGCTGTCACAATTGCTGCACATTGCAGGGATTTGCTGTGGTGAATTAAGAGAGTTCCCTTCAGGTTAAAGCCCTGCTGCATCTGGATTTCTGGGCAAATATATTAATTTTCCTACCTAAAGTCCTTGTTGGGGTGGTGTTTGAGGTCTGAGGTTTCCACGTGTGTTTTTTTCTTAATGTTTTTGGTTGGTTTTTTTTCCTCTCCATATAAATCTGCACTGGGTTTCCTTCCTTTGGGAAGGAGCAGAACCACTGCAAAGCCTCTCTGGTCTGGCTGCCATCCACCCAGAAACCCTGAGCACCTCCCAGGCACGTGTAGGGATCAGCTGTAAATCCAACACGTCCGGGAAGGGCTGTGCTGTGCACAACCCCCGTTGGAAGCAGGCTGGGAGATCCCACTTCATTTCATGGAATGTGGAAGTGCTGCTGCAAGCTCTTTTTCCTGGTATTTTAATCACCAAAAAGTGCAGGGTGATGCTAACTGAAAACTTGTATCAAATTCAAGGCGATTTTCTTTTTTTTTTNNNNGTGTATTTTGTTTTTTTTTTTTTTTTTTTTTTTTTTTCAGTGAAAGCAATCTGTAAGCAAGGCTTGGGTAGGAATTTGGAAAATGTGGGTTTAGGGTTTTGAAATGAAACTTGTGAATTACTCCTCTGGGAACCGAGCTTATCTTCAAAATTCACTGAAACAAAACAGCCAACTGTAATATTATTGATTAACATCAGCATGGTGGTGACATTGGTTTTGAGGATAATAATAAAAGACTAAGAACAGAAGAGGGAAAAAATATGTTTTGTTTCAGGTCAAGCGAGTTGTTTTGTTTTACCTGACCCGTTTCCCTTCACTAATCTTTCATTTAAGTAAGAAAAGTGCAGGAGACAAGTGGTGTGGATTAACTCTGACCAAAATTAAGACCAACAAGAGAGGTTTTCCTTGGCTTGTAACCAGAATGTTTGATCCTGGGAATGACCGTGGCATTAAATGTGTGCTCAGCCACTCCTCACCACACTCCATCAAGGCAGGGGAGTTAAATCCTGGAGTGAAGTGCTTCTGAGCAGGTTCCCAGCCTCTCCAGCCCCTCCTGCTTTGCATGGGAAATACCGATGCACGGCCCTAAATTCCTCTTGAATCCAGACCTATTCTTCCCCCTTCTGCCACGGCCGGGGGGAATCGAAAGGAGCAGCAGGGAAAATTGTTCCCCAAAGTTGTCCTTGCCCGTCAGCAGGTCCATTGATCTCACTGCAGAGCTGCTGCTGCACCAGGTGCACAGATTATTCTAATATTGCCACCATCCCTTGCCAGGAGAGGCTCGTGCTGGATGATAACACTCCTCTAATCCACTTAGTGGAGGTGGTTTCTCGCTGCGGTTTGAATTCAGCTTCTCCCTCTGATCGCGTCTCCGTCAGCGCCACTGTGAGCCACGGCAAACTCTTAATCCTATGCAAGCATCTGTCAAATTCCTTTCCCACCCGGGACCCCCTCTTCTGGTGAGCCCTGGATTCCGTGGGAGATGAAAGGCAGCAGCACCTTGCGGGATCAAACACGCCTTTACGAGCTGCACGGGAGGCGCACGGCCGCTTTGAAGGCTCCGTGGGGAGCGGGGAGAAAATCCTTTCCTTCCAAAATCTTGTCTTGGGGAGGGCATCCTGATGATGGAACAAATACACCCTCCCCCTCTCCCCCTTCCTTGTCCTGTTCAGGCAGACTGGAGCTCCCGGAATGCCGGTGCTGGTGGGAGCTGGCAGGATGCCGGGGCTGCACAGAAGGCTGGGGGGCTTGTGCCATGTGGGAGCTGGGCAGACCGGGAGCAGCTGTCGGAAAGTCAGGGAGTTTGGGTTTGTTTGCAAAGCGGGACGCTGGGGTGAGAGGCTGAGGGGGAGCAGACAGCCTCCCCGTCTCCCCCTCTTCGAGGGTGGTGTTGCTTTTCTTCTAAACTTAAAGAGGTTTTTTTTTCCCTGTGCCCCGTGAAACGGGGAAACGATGGAGTTATTCAAGTCTATTGAAAGCAGCGCACAAAAGCCTCCCCAGGCTGCTTCACTTGGTGGTGCAGGTCTCCACCCAACGGGATGGGGGGTTTGGGGGCATTTTTAGCTTTATGCTGGGGTTTTTCTCCACCCACCCTTGTGGCAGGTCCCGTTCCGTGCTTTGCCCAGTTTCCTTAGTTGGTCAAATTAATTGACTCTGTTTTATTAAACAACTCATAATTGAAGTATTGAAGGCTTTTGGGTTGCCTTAAAGCCTTGATCCATTACTGTGCTCGTCATTGTTTAAAACATAAAATGTCTCGGTTATCCCTTTCTTCTTCTTGGGAAGTCCAAAGGAGTGAAGCTTTGCAGATTGTGGATGTCACAGAACATCATACATTTGTTTTCCCCTTTTCTAGCAATTTAACACATTGTGCTTTTGCAGAGGTTCAAAAGTTCGCTCAGCAACAGTTGGTTCTCGGAGCTCGTTGCAAAGGCCTGTAAGGAAACTAAAAAAAACCCCAACCAACACCATTCCATGGCTGCAGGACATAACAGCAACAAACCACATGTAATGCCCTTAATATTGCTCAAATTATGCAAGAATGCAACCCCCAAACCCCAGGAAATCCATGTTTTCTGTTTCTTTACCATATGTCAGCGTGTTCTGCGAGTTGTTAGAGGTAAAGCCTGACCTTTACGTCGGGCGCTTTCTGACTTTCTTTTAATTTGACCCAGCAGCCGGGATCAAAGCCCTGGTATGTTCAGCCAGCCTAAAAATGTGGGGAAAAATCCTGTTTGTCCTTCAGCAGGCTTTAGCATGCAGTGGGGAGAGCGCTGTGGAGGGCTGGGTGAAGGGCTGGCTCAGCAGATGTTGCCCACATCACGCTGACAGCGCTGCGTTTGCCATTGGTGCCAATTCCAGAGCCCGGAGCCAAGAGCTGTGCTCTGCTCTCCTAAACGCTCACAGATGGGACCCAAAATCGTGCAGAATGCTCCCAAACAGAGAAATCACTGAGTGGGGACGGCTGCTGGGGTTTGATGGGTTGTGGGGGTGGTTCCTGAGACAGCTGGAGAGATAAGGGGGATCCCCTCCTGACAGGAGAGGTGGACAGTGTCGTGGGATGGGAATTCATTTGCTCTGTTGGTTGTGAAGGTTCCTCCTCAAAAGATGGTTCAGGGAAATCCTTGATTCATTGGGTTTTATCTTCTTCCGAGGTAATTCAGGAGTGGGCAGCAGTGCAGGGCCTGCCAGGGAAACTGGGATGACCTGGGTGCTCCTGGGGAGTGATTATCCCTCTGGTTTGGTGCTGGGAGGGCACTCAGGGTGATGGGGCCAGGCTCTTCCTGAAGCTCCTAATGAGACATTAAAAGGGTGATAATAATGCCCCTAAAGCATAAAAAGTGTGACAGATCTGATGAGCACCCCTGAGTTCATTAGCATTGCCAAAATCAGGCTCTGACCCCGATCATTGCAGGGGAGCTGGGCCATGTGACCTTTAAAGGTCTCTTCCATCCCAAACCATTCTATGATTCTGTAATTCTACACTCAGGATTCAAACGTGCCCATGCATTTATCCACAGATTGCAGCGCACAGCAGTCGCTGGGTACACCCTGCTATCCACTCTGGTCCCAGTTCCAGCAGAGTTTTCCCCACAGGTCCCTTCTGTGGCTGTAAAGGAGTCCCCAGAGCATCCCAGAGCCAAGCTGGTGACACGGGTTCACACCGTGTGTCCCCAGAGCTCTCAGCAGCCCACAGGAGCATTCTGTGCACAGTGAAGGTGGCAGACTGTCAAAACTTTAGCTGTGCTTTCCTGACTCCTCAGCCAGCTTCCAGAGGGGGGCTGCAGTATCTTCTGGGCTGGCAGCCATGCCAGAGAGCTGGAATTCTGGAGTCTGTCTCCTGGCACTGCTGCTGGCTGCCGTGCCTCCTCTGTCTGCTGCTGCTGCAGGCAGTTTGCCGGGTTTTGTCTCTGGGAGGATGCTAAACACCATCCCCGCCCCTTGAATGCCAACTTTATTTAATTACCAGCACATTTTCCAAAGTGGTTTTGGCATGAGCCAATCTGTCCTGTCTCAAGGTGAAGCCCGGAGCTGCTCCAAGGGTTAACACCTCCCAAAACCATCTTCAGTAAGCAGAGTTGGGGTAATCCCCCTGGTTTGGTAGCAAAAGGATACGAAAGCACAAACCCAAGCTGTGCCACGTCATCTGGGGACAGAAGAAGTGATTGTGGCTCATGTTATATTCCAGTTGGGAGCGCGCAGAGGAGCCAGGATTTGCAGTTTGACTTTTTTGCTGGGCAGCACCGCGGTGCTCCTCTGTACCCTCCAACAGAAACTCCAGCAACACCTCCTTTGAGGAGATTTATGAGCCAGCAGGGCTGACACCACTTTGCTCAGTCTCTCAAGGCACAAGCACGGCCCCAGCCCTCATTTTTTTTCAGCCTGGAGGGTGCCCTTAGCGGCGATAAACGCGGCGTGGCATCGAACTTCAAAGGCTGCTGGAGCAAACTTCTCCCCTCTGGTGCCACATGGTGAGGAGGGACAGGGCTCGAGTGACAGATGCACCCACAGATGCACAATCAGGGACAGATGTGCCCCTTGGCAAGGGGCAGGGTTGTAGGAGAAGAGGCTCAGACCTCAGTTGTTGTTTCACCCCCCCATCCCTGTTACAGGCCACCCTGTATTTTGCAGGGGTGTTACTTTGATGGAAATTTGGTGGCCCTGAGCGAAGGAGCAGCAAATTCCTGCTGCGGGGTGGAGCCCGTTCGGTGCGTTCTCATTTTCTGGTTGGGTTTTGCTCCGGGGGATTTGGCTCCTGTGGTGTGACCCGGTGAGCAGAAGGCGGTAACAACTGGGGGATGCTGGTGGAGCCACACCCTCAGAGCATCCCCAGCTCCAGGATGGCCTGGGGACAAAAGGATTGAGATGATGTGAAATAAATGCCATTAATTTCTCCTTAAATAGAGATTTCTTGCGCTGCCTTCTCTCGCAGCACTTTCTCCGCAGAGAGGCTCAAGTGCCCACACACACTGCTCCCCCCTGGGGTGCACTGGGACCCGCTAATTCCACCCTGGAGGTGTTAAACTGCATCTGCACTAGGTGCTAAAAGGTGTTTCGTCCTGTTGACCGTGCGGAATGAAAGGAAACACGGAAAGAAAAAGCACTTATTTCTCCTGTCCGTGCACTCTGTGTGGCTGGGCCGTCTCCCTTGCTGCTCTTGGTGTTTTTCAAGTCTGGAAAAACACCAGAGAGCAGGAGTTTGTGTGTCTGTGAAGGCAGGTATTCTCCCATAGCCCAACAGTGAACCTCTTGGTCCAGGCTGGGAACAAGTTGTATTCTCGCCGTGTCGTCCCTTGTTTGTTTTTCATATTTTGCCATTTAACTGCGAATCCTGGTGGATTTACCTGACAGGAACACTAATGCCATGTGCCCTGCAGCCACGCTGCTGCAGTTTTCCATGGCGAATTATTCAGCATTGCAGTGCTGGGAACGCTGTGACTTCTCATCAGAGTGCAAAAGTGGAGGAAAAAATGCGGCTTTTCTTGTCCTGTTCTCCGTGCTTATCTCCCAGGTGTCCACAAACAGGGAAGCACCACCTTCCCTGGCTGCAGATCGACTTCACTGCATCCCTGGCTTCTCCTCAGACTCCGGAATTTCCTGCCTTTGCTCCTGGAGCAGAGGTCAGGCTGCCCAGGGCAGACCCTTGGAGGCCTCTGGGCAGAGCTGCATCAGTCTTGGCAAATTGGAGCAGGTTGTGCTCTCCTACCCCAACCTGCAAACACTCAGGGAGGCAAATAACTACAATTCACAACAAAACAAAGCTGTTAGGATTCTCCTTTGTGCCGCTAATGAAAGTAATTAAGCTGCATGCAAAGGGACAGAGGGTGGAAGGTGTGGAAAGCAGATCACGATTTCAACAAAACATGATTTTCGAGGTTTCCTTCTTTAGACAGAACCTTTTATCCTTTAACAGGGTGAGGGGAAGGGGCTGACAGGAAGAGCAGAGCTCATCAGGCTTCTACAAGATGTGCTACAGCTGCGACAGGTTGGAGAAAGGGTTTTTAGGGGTGGGTGTGAACAGGGCTGGTCCTGCATTGGTGGAACCGAGTTTTTCTTTACTGTCAGTGGTTTCCTCCTGCCCTGACCCTGCTGGTGGGGAAATCTTACCCCTCCTTCCACTGGGACAGCAGCTGGCAGCTCCCACCACCTCTGGCTGCATCCATTTGGAAGCCTGGGGACAGCACGATGTCCTGTCTGTCCATCCTGACAGGCAGAGGGGTTTGGAACTCTGTGGTCCTGAGGATCCTTTCCAACCCCTCGCAACCGGCACGGGAAAAGCAGGATGTGACTTCTTTACCACAACGCAGTCTCTCCTCCCTTTCAACGACACAGAGCAAAAAAGAAAACCCCAAGCCACCAGCCAGCAAATAAATAAATAAACCAATAAATCAGCGTCCCATTGCAATTGTGGCAGAGGAGGAGAGGGAGGAGGAAGAGGAGGAAGGGAATTTCAAGGCAAGTTGTGCCAGTGGATCCCGGTTAGCAGAGCTGTCTGGCGCCTGAGAGGGATGTCTGTGAATGAAGGGAATTTGTGAAGCTGCTGCCACACGCTGCAGATGACGCGGCTCCTCTCGTGTTAATGCACATCCATCTCACCCAAACTTGGGGATTTCTATCCCGGATCCTGTGGGCTGTGAAAGCAGAGCTGCTGCACAATGCAGCTCACCTCATTGTGCATTCCTGGGGAGTGCAGGAGTGGAAGGGGGAGCAGGTGCACGCTTTGGAGGAGGTGGGACCAGCAATTATCAGCCCGAGCGTTAATTGTCGAATTAACATCACACTGTGTAACACAAGTAAATAAGGGTCGGCAGTTTGGGTTTCTTGCGGAACCTTCATTCCATGGGCTTTGTGTCTGCTCTGATCTCTCTTCCACCTCACGTTACAGAGCCTGGCAGGAGTGGCTGGTGTTGTCTAAAACAGCGTGGATGGTTTTTGTGGATGGTTTTTCCCCCCCGACTTGGGCTGCAAAGCAGGATTCAACGTGGGATGAACATGCAGAACTGGCCTGGACATAATTTCTGCAGAAGTACCTGTATTAACACGGTCTATTATCTGTCTGCAGATTGGGTGTGGGTGGCTCTCCATCCTTTTGGCAATTTCCGTGGGTTTTCTGCTGGTAACTTTGAGCAGAAGCTGTTAAAAATCTGCTGTACATTCCACACTCAGAGGCAGCTGCATCTCGGGAGTGGAGTGATACTCAGAGCTGAACCCTCCTTTTCTCCAGGCATCTTCATCTGCGAGGCACTGCAGGTCCTTCGGGATGATTATAAGTATTTATAGTTGAGGAGATGGATGACTTAGTCCTAACAGCCTGAATGATATCGCAGCGATGGCAGCCTTAAACACAGACAGCTAGAGGTCACATTTGATTACATAAAAACTGGATTTCAGCCGAAGCAGCTGGGAGAGACGTTCCTCCCTCCTTGAGAAATGACAAGTGCAAAAAAATTAAATAAATAATTATAAACCCCCATCCTTCCTGACTTGGGTTCCTGAGGCAGCCAAGAGCAGAGTGCGGGGTTGGGTGCCAGTGGCTCTGTTATATCCTTGGCAGAGGGAAGCAACTTGTTAGTGGTGGCAGCACAGCCCAGCTGGCAGGGTGGAGAGGCCGTGGCAAGCCGAGTGTCCCCAGCGTCCCTCTCCCTGTCCCCTTCCAGGGAGGGCACCAGGACGTGCCTCGTTTCTGTGCTGATTGCTCGCCCGCCTGTTTGTGGCCGT
Organism: Hylia prasina; assembly: GCA_013397195.1. NCBI lineage: Eukaryota > Metazoa > Chordata > Aves > Passeriformes > Sylviidae > Hylia > Hylia prasina. The sequence goes on along the minus strand of VYXD01001826.1, from coordinate 909,683 downwards.
ATAAATTCCTGCTGCTATTACACAGTGAGGTGATGCAGAACAAAGCTGCTGATTAACACATGGAGGAGCCATGGATGCTCCTGGGAAGGGTCAGGGACTCAGCTCCAGCCACTGCCAGCTGGGCAAGGACCTGGCCAGTTCCTGCAGGAGGAAACCCCTAAGGCTCAGGCATCCCCCATGCCGGGGATGGTGGGATGAGATGTGGAGGTTGGCACTTTGCCCCCCGTGCCCCAGAATAAAATAAAATATGTGTGGGACAAGGCTCCTGCCCTAAATTAACTTGCTGGCTGTTGCAACACGACACGAAAGAACTTCACAAAGGCACAGTGATGAGCAAAGCAGGAAAAGCCCAAGTTTATTTACAAAACTCAATTTTATACATTTCCAAAGGTGCTTGTGGATTGAAGAATGAAATCCCACCTCCCAAACCACATTGGTCAAGACGACTGTCAATCAACTTTCTCCACCTACCTAAAATATGTAAACAATGAAGGACAGTTAGGAAAACAAAGCTCTTGTTTATAGTAAAAAGTGTGGGAAAGTAAAAATTCTGACTCCAATATGAAAGACAAATCAGAAGGCCTAGAAAAGTCCTCAAAACCAGGGTGACAGTTGGCATCTTCCCTGTGGTCAGCCCTTCTCACAGCCTGGCAAAAAGGGACTGGTGCAAGTTGGAGAAGACCTGTTTGTGTGTGGAGAGGGGCCAGAATAAAACAGGAGAGGGGACAGGAGGGTGGGAAGTGGGAAGAGAGAGCCAGAGCTGAAAGAGCAGAAAGCTGTGCTGGTTGGGAGCCAGGCACCTGCACATGAGGGGAAGAGAACAGCACAGGTGAGAGCAAGGTGGGGCTGGCTCTGAGCTGTTGGGGTTTGCTGGCTTGGTTCCCTCTTGCAGAGACAGGGCAGAGGCAGAGCAGATCCATCCCTGGATGGATTTTAGCTGGATGCTGCTCAGATGGAGAGCTGCCAGAAGAAGCCAGGACTGGGTCTGGGAGGGACCAGCCTCTGCCAGGGCACAGACCAGGAGCCACATGATTTGCAGTTGCTGTGGTCCTCTGGCTTTGCCACATCATCCAAACCAAAGAGGCTGAAGCTGCATCCAGGTGGAGACAAGGGTTGGAGGTGCTTCCAGCCAGCAGGGCAGAGAAGGTGTGATAGTGTCTGGCTTATCACCTTTCTCCTTTCCCTGTCAGAGTTTTCCTTGTTCTCAGTCCCTAATTCCTGCAGCTCCAGCCGCCCCTTGCCTGCAATCCTCCATCCCCCTGCAATCTCTGGCGTGGTGCTCAGCCAGGCTGGGCTTTTCCAGACCCTTTTCCAGGTGAGCCTTGGTGTCTGTGAATGGGGCTGAGACAAAAAGGGAGGGCTGGAGGTCCTGCTCTCCTGCCAGAGCTGAAGAAGATGGGGAAGGGAGGTCAGACCTGGCCCCGTGCAGGCAGAGCTGCCTGGTTGGGGGGCAGGAGGAAACATCAGCAGCTCTTTTGTGCTGTCCTGCCCTCGAGCTGGAGGGGCAGTGGCAGGCATGAAATTCCCCATCCAGCCCTGTCAGCCTGATGGACAGAGTAGCCCCTTGCCCCTCCTGAGGGCGTGGAGAGGCCAAGCTGAATGGAAACGAGTCGTGCCTGGAGGGGAGGAGCAGGTTTCTGTGTCTGGGGTCCCTTCTGGAGCCAGTGCTGGGCTTATCTCACACAGTTATATCACCAGGGTTGGACACAACCTCAGCTCTCAGGGTCACAGGGTTCATGGATGTGAGTCCCTCGCATTTTGTGTGTCCCTATGGATAAGGAATACAGGGCACAGCTACTCCAGGTTCATCATCACCCTTCCAACAGCCACTGCTGCTCTGTGAAGGCTGAACATTTTTTCTACCTCTTAAGCAAACCCAAATCCCTGCCAGGAGCACAGCCAAAGTCCCTGAGGTTTGGTAGAAACAAACAAAACCCACTTGGAGTGAGCCCAGATGCTGAGCCCAGATGTGGGATGGTGGCCACATGCTGCACCTCCATGCAAATCTTGCTGTCACCTGTAATAATATTAAATACTGTGAAGCATGAGATGTTAATCACAACAACGTGAGAGACCTGAGCCTCACCATTTGTGCAGATCTCCAGCCCTCCAGCAGTGGTATTTGCCCCTCCAGAGGCAGAGAGATGTGGATTTTGTAGTCAGGGTGCAATGGACCTATTTTTTTCCAAGCTGTCATTCTGTTTAGGGTTGTATCACACAGCTGGTTCTCCACAGCCGGAAAAGTGTGTGTTGGGTATCTTGATGGGCCCAGGTGGTCCTGAGCTGGTTGTCTCTAGTTTTGTGCATTAAACCAGAAATCAGAATTAATGAAGCCAGAGTATTTGTGTATTAAACCAGAATATTTGTGTATTAAACCAGAAACCCACAGGTGCATGAACACAGGACCTGCTGCAGTCGCACGTGGACAGACTCTGACCTGTCCACCTGGCATTGGACGTCTGCATCCCACTGGGAACAGAGTGACTTGTTCAAAAGCCCTGAGGGTTCTCAGCTTGGGGCACTTGGTGTCAACCAAAGGAGTGGTCCCAGACATCACAGAGCCATAGAATGCTCAGGGCTGGAAGGGACCCTGATGATGCCATGGTGAAGTTCTGTGGTCACTGGTAACCAGATGGGCAGCACTGCCCCGAGGCAGAACCCAAGAAATGAACTTCAGGGTCTGGTAGTTCCATGGTGCTGGATAACCGTGGATTCTGGGTAAGTTCTCCTGGCCAGAGCCTCTGGCTGATGTTTACATTTGCTTCCTGAGGTTTCAGTGTCCAAGTCAGCTCCCAGCACTCCGTCCCAGCACTTACTGCTGGCTCTCGAGCTCAGTGGCTTTGCTGCTTTGAGAAGTTATTCCCAACATCAGACTCTCTCAAAATGATCCTGCCAAGATACTCTGACTCCCCCTGTTAAGCAGCAGGAGAGTTCAGGCTGTGCCTCAGAATAATTATGCACAAGGCACAGTGTCAAAACAAAGGTGGAGGATCCTACAACATTCACGGATGTGCTGTACTCTTCCCATCCGTGTCCTTGAGGCACTTCAGTACCTTCCAGAAAAAGAAGTATCAGGTGCCAAATGCTGGCTGCAGTCCCTTTCTCTCCCAGGTGCTGTTTCTCAGGAGATTTAGACTTGGCTGGGAAGAGAGCAGGGGTTATTCAAGGCTGTCTGCTGTGGGATGCTGGGGTGGTGTTGGGACACAGAAGAAGCCTGGAGCCTCAGGACAGACCCTCATGGGGTCAGCACCAAACCTTTTCTGTGGGAAGGCCACAGGCTCTCCTGTGAGAGAACACTGACAAAGAGAAGCCAAGGTCCTTGCAGTCTAACCAGGTCTGCCAAAGTCTGTTTGTATCTGCATTCTCTGCTTTTGAAGGTGAGCCACTGCATCCTGGAAATGCTGGCCCCAAGAGCATTTGGGATGTGAAGGCAAATGACTACACCAGGTGTTTGGGTTGCCCTTACCACCTCTTTCCTCCTTAATTCCCACACTTTTATTGCATTTAGTTTATATAGAATCTTCTGAGGGAGGCACAGACATGAGGCTGTCATAGAGCAACTGTTCCGTAGCTCCCCCAAAGCCTGGCACACCAAATCTGCCAGCTGGCCCCATCTCCCTGAGGTGAATTTAGTGCTGAGGTGGATTTAGTGCTCCTTCCAGCCCATCTTCTACTCCTTCCCTGCTACCACTCACAGGAGGATCTTTGGAAGAGGCGTGGACACCACCAAGACATTTTCCAGGCCATTTTGACATGAGGCATTGACAAAGGAATCAGCAGAGCTGTTTCTCTGGAGAATGCCCTTCGGGGCAGGGGTTTGGCTCCCCATCCTGCTCCCATGATCCAAGGCAGCGTCAGCACTGTCTGGGAGCCACCAGCTAAGAGAGGCCGATGTCACTTGTGGCACCACGTTGTGCTCTTCAGCCTAAAGTTTCAGCATGGAGGCAGCCAGGGCTGTGTCCCACTGGCACAGATTCCCTGAGTGGATCCATCCTCTCCTGCTGCTGGTGGGGCCAGTGCAAGCCATGGAGCAGCTGAGCCAGAAGTTCCTTTCATCAGTGTTCTTCTTTGGGGTTTTCAAATGCGGCCAGTCAAGGTGGTTTTTAGGCTACTTAAAAGCACCAGTTATCTCAGTAATTGGTGTGTTGCCACTGTCTGAGGTTCTCTGGATGCTGAAAGAATCCCAAACTGGCTGTCACTGGAATGCTGGCCATGGTTTCAGCTGTACGTCAGCCAGGTGAGACCACCAGGTACTGTCAGATATCTGCACCAAGGAGAGATCCTTTTATCCAGCCCATTGGCTCAATCCCTTTGAGATGCACTCCTGGGTCTTTGAAGGGGATTTGGGATCCTGCAGCAGGGATCATCTTCTGAGATCAGCCATGGGGCTGGGGAGGGGGACGGTGCCTCTGTGCTCCCAGGCTTTCCAGCCGCCTGTTGTTCTGCTCTGATGTCAGGGAGGCAGCTCTGCCAGGGAAATCACAAAGGCAGCCACAAGTGGGACTTAAAATAGCTCTCCATGCGAGGAGAGAGGGGAGGGTGGCGGGGACAGGGCTCCGCCTGCCACACTGACAACTTTCCGAGGGAGGCTGGACTCTGCTGCCAGTGCTCTGCCTCTTCCCGAGATGAAAATCCCAGAGGGGAAGAGGAACCTGGTGCCTCTTGGATTATGCAGACCTTCCTGTGCAGCGGGAGGTTTCCAGGCAGCTGGGGGAAGGGAACAGAATCAAAGTGGCATCCTGGTGGAGGAAGGGGGACAGCCCCTTCCTGGCTGGTGGCTAGGTTCATTCCAGAGCCAAATCCCCCTTCCCAAATTCCCACTCCTCCTGTGGCATTCCCGAGATGGCAAAGGCAGTGATTCCACAGTGTTTGGCTCAGCCAAGTCCCTGCAGATGCCAAGGCTGGAGGCTTCAGGGATAAATGAGGTGCCTGTTCAAGCAGAGAAAGTGGCCACCACACTGAGAGCTCTGGCTGGGCAGGTGTGAGGGTTTGTGCTTCCATGTGCTGGGAATTATGTGGAGGAAGCACCACTGTGCTTACACTGGCTTTCTTGGGAGAGTCTGGGCAAAGGAGTGAACTGTACAAGCCACATCCCAACCTGAAAAAGTAGGAGGTAGGGTTTGAATCCCTGCCCTACCCCAGGGGAGATCCCTCATCACCTGAAAATCAGAGTTGATCACAGCTGGTTTCTTAGCAGGGTGCAGGAATTCTCCAGGCAGCTCTGACGGGAAATTTCCTAACCCAAAAGATCACACCAGATCTCTCCCATCCCATCATCTCCATCAGGCTTCAAATCCAGCCCATTTTCCCCTCCCACAGCAAATATCAGGTGTGATATCAGGGAATATCAGGGAATATGTTGCTTGGCAGGGAGTTCATCCTGTTCGAAAATAGGTGCATGGAGCTGATGGGACAAAACACCTTCAAGAGCTGCCATCGTGCTTGGTTGGTGCCAGATTTGAGAGGTGTGAAGTCCATGCTGACACATCTTGTTGTTTCTGAGCTGAGGAGATGTCCCCTAGAGGGTGGCCAGCCTGGGGCCCCTCCTGGGCACACAGCTGTGGCAGCAGGGGCACTTCATGGTCCATAGATGTATTTACTGCTTTCCCTTTTGGGAACAGCCAGCAGAATAATGGCCTTGCAGCACACAGCTTCTGTCTTCTCTTCACAGGCTGGCAAAACCAGAGCTGATATCCCACCCCTCCTCCAATAATTTTTTTTTTGTTTTTGTTTTATCTTTTCCTTTTGCCAAATTGCAACCTGTGTCGTGTAGTCGTGCTGATCCTTGTCTTGCACTCATAAATATTCAGCGTGTGCTGCAGGAGGCTTTGGGCTGAGGCCTGTCACGCAGCAAGAATCCTGGCTTTGCTGGGCACACGGCGTTACAGGAGCTTCCTTGACCCTCCTCCCGGGGGATAACGCTCCCATTCTGCACATTTGTGTCCCTAAAATGGAAAAAACTTCAGCCAGACAGACCTTTGGTAGATCAGGGCTGAGGGGGTTTGCGTTGGTGGCTGCATGGGGTGGGCAAGGCCTGCACACAACTTGTGGTGCGGAGAAATTATGGAGCACCTTTACGTGCTCTGAGGTAGGGCACCCACCCTCTACATGACTCCAAAAATGCACCTTTCCCTTTATGATTGTCCCAAACCCAAAATGCCCACAGCTTTTTCCATCTGGTTCATGTCCCCTGTGCTCCCAGCAGTGCCAAACTTGACCTGTCCCAGCCTGGCTGTCCTCCTTGGCAAGGAGGTTGGACACAGGGCTGAACACGACTCATGGCAGTGGGACGTGTGCAGCCTCAACTCAGACATTCTGTCCTGCTCTTTCCCCTGTTTGGGGCCCTCCTTTGGGGATTCCACATCTGTTATTACCCCACAGCTTCGAGCTGATGCGAGGCTGCAGCCAACTCTCCGCTCTGGATTAAATTTACCAGGGGTTAAATAAGATCACTGCACTTCTCTGTCCTGTGATCCAGCCTGGGATTTGGATGTACCACAGAGTCACAGAAAGGCTTGGGTTGGAAGGGACTTTAAAGATCGCCAGTGACACCTTCCACTAGGCCAGGCTGCTCCAAGCCCTATCCACCCTGGCCTTGAACACTTGAAACAGATATTCAGTGCAGCATAACCCCCAGGCTGTCTGTCCTACCTCCCCAGTCTCTAGTTTAGGGACTATCTTGCCTGAATCAGATGAAATCCTCCCTCAAGTTTCCTATAAAATCACACACTTTGCAGAAAGAATTGGAAATTTTATAACATGAACTGCTTTAAAGTCATTGCATCACTGAATGGTTTCTCTTGAAACAGGCCTCAAAGGTCATCTTGTTCCAGCACCCTGCCATGGGCAGGGATGCCACACTCTAGACCAGGGTGCTCCAAGCCCTGTCCAAGCTGGCCCCAAACACTTCCAGGGGTTTTGAGCAACCTGGGATAGTGGGAAGTGTCCCTTCTCATGGCAGGGAGATGGAACTGGATGGTTGTCCAGGTTTGGAAAGAGGTGTCTGCTAAGGAATGCAGAAGCCTCCCTTGAAGATGTAAATCCCCTTCCCCTGAATTATTATAATTTTGAAATTAAGGGGCTCCCAGGCAAAGATATGGGAATAGGAATAACAGTTCTTTACTAGAATTAAAATAAAAATACAGTAATACAAAAGAAAGCCTGACAGAGTCAGAACACAGCCTGACAGTGTTGGTCAGGGTGTTGGGAGCAGCCCCATCCAGCCCTCCTGCAGTGACAGATGTGCTGCTGTTGGAGCAATGATCCTGTAGGAGGGTGAAGTTTCCCTCTGAAGCTCCAGTGCTGCTGAGATGGGTCTGGTTTTCCTCTGGGAATCCAACCAGGCTGTGCTGCTGTTCCAAATCCCAGCTTTTATCCAGGCAGGAATGCTGGGCTGCTCCCCCTGGGTGCAGCATCTCCCAGTGGGATGATGGAATTGTCTCAGCCATGCAGTGAGCCTCGATGGCCCATCAACAGCAGATATCCCCTGCAGCTGTGAGGGATGGGTCCTGGAAGGGATAAAGAAACACTGCCCAGCTGGTTTAACAGCTGGCCCATTAAGAGGAGATCCCCCTGCCCTGGAGTTATGAGGGATGAGTCATGGTAGAGACCAAGATCACTGCCCTACCTTGTCCTTAACAGCTGGTAATAAATATATACTTTTGGTTACATCTTGCATTGCAGCCCCAGACAATGGTCTTGAAGGTCCCTTCCAACCCAAACCATTCAGTGATTCTATGATCTCTCTGACAAGACCTTTTCAATAGCTTGGAGTGCGTTCTTTACTTTTTTGAAGTCTTGGAGCTCGGGTCTGCTCTCTCCAGGATGGGAGTTCGGGGCACACTTGTCTTTGTTTTCTGCTTTTCTGGCTATTCAGAGAAGATGCACTGAGAAGTTCTGCTCATTTCTGATTTTATCATCTTTGTCTGTAGCATTTAAAGTGTGACCATCACACCTTCCACACCCACCCAGCCCACCTGGGCAAGAGATTTGCTCTGGCTGGTTTTACATTTCCAGATCTCCTTGGCTGGCTCCATTTTGCATTTTAACAAGGAACCAGCACTTTATAACAGCTGCAGAGATTAAACTCTGCTGGACCCTCAAACCAGGAGCCTGAAGGAAATGTAACAATGAGTTAAATGCGTTAATGAAGTTGCACAACAAGCTCTGAACTTGTCAGGTAAATTGTACAGTTATTAACAACAAACCTGGCTCAGCATGATCCATTACCAGGGAGGTTTGGGAGGTGCAGGTGGGGGATGGATATCAGCATTCCTTCTCCATCTATGTGTTGGGAGGTTCTTGTGTGTCCAGCCTGGGCAGTCAGCCCTAAATCCAGCATCTGAAGTGAATTTCCACCTAAATAGATTCACCCTGACCTCAGAGGGGTCCTGTGTGGCTGTTGTGTTTTTTTGGGGACCAGGAGATGTTGCACTGTCTCCAGGGTGGTTTTACACGGTAAAATAAATCCTGAAGAGTATTTTTGAAGGTGGTTTTACCTTTTCCATGCTGGGAAAAGGGCCTGTGGTATTTGTGATGGGCTCCAGGGACTGGTCTCCATTGCCTCTCATTCCCTGTCATGGACAAACATCCTTTGGTGTGCTGGTGCTGTTTAATCATTCCAGGAGGGATGCAGATGGAGCAGGCTGAAGCAGAAACCTGTGACAACACAACACCACATTATTGCCCCCAAAACCTTGCCATATTTCGCCCCCACGTGCACAGAAAAACACATCCCTTGGTGTCCAAGGAAAGAAGCAATTAAAAAGTGCTTTGTTTCCCCGCAGCCCTCAGAACAACAGGGTGCAGCAGGATGCAGCCCATGCCCCAGGATAAATGTCCTTGGGAGAGTGTGGCTCCCTGGAAGTGCAGGTGGTTGCTAATTTGAACAGTATCCACTCTTTGAATGAAGCCAGCAGGGGTGAGGAACAGGGATTTGTCATTTCTAGGAGGTGGCTTTGGGTCCCTGCCAGCTCAGCGGGGTTGGGAAGCTCCTCTCATCCAAAGCAGCAGCTGCAGAGGCAGCCCCAGCCAGAACCTCCCCTGTGCATGGGAAGGCTCTCCAAAAACAGTGGATAATTGGGTTGGGAGACACCTGAGAGCTTGCCCAGCCCATCCCACCGAGGGCAGGATCCACTCTTACCCATATCCCACCTGACAGGAGCTCCTCCAGCCTGTTCATCAACTTCCAAGTTCCCCAAACCACTAAAAACCTTCTTCAGTGTCTAAAGCCAACCTCCCTACTGCTATCCACAGAACACCCACCCCAGACAGGGAGAAAGATTTATATTCTTAATTTTCCTGCTCCACATTTGAAGCTGATTGTTCTGCTTCCCCTCTGAACAACCTCCCAGTTCCTCCTGTGTTGCCATGGAATTTCAGGCTCTCCAGGTCCCTTGAGCCTGGTGTCCTGGAGTGTCCCCATGGCCTTGGCAGCACCATCAGGGCAGCTGGACTGTGCCATGTGCCCATTATCCCTGGGACTGGGGTCTGGCTCTGCTGCAGCAGCCCAGCACTGCTGATTTAAGCACATTTATCCTCCTTTTGCCTCAGCCCCGCAGTGCCACCGAGTCCTGCTCTGACTTGTGCTCTCAGTTCTTGTTGCCTGAGAGTATTTGCCCTCCCTGAGTCCAGTCCTGTGTCTTTTCCCTTTTCCTGAACTGTTCCTGCAGTTCATCCAGCTCGATTTGCATCCCAGGCTCTCCAGCACTCTCACAGCCTTTCCTGATTTAACAACCTTCTTCCTTCATCGTGGTCATTCAGGGAATATCAGCTAGCCAAAGGGCTTGGGTGTCTTCCCACAGCTCCCAGGAGCTTGAGGCACCCTACAGAAGCTCAGGCTGCCTTAGGTTGGTGCTCTGCAAATGAGGGATTGAATTCCCAGAGGCAGCAGAAGGATGAGATCTCTTGGAGATTGTTCACCTGCATTTACTTTCTCCTGCATCCCAGTATGGGAAGGGCTCCTTCCCTCAGCAGCAGCAGCCTGTGGCATCCAGGACTCTGGATCCACATGCCCAGGATCTCTCAGGTAGTGGACAAGCAAGGAAGGACGGTTTTTGAGGCAGGCAAGAGGATCTGGATCAAAACAATGGACAGTTTTCCTCAGTAAGATGCCAAACACCCTTTGAAGTGTCAATCACATCATTTGGCATTGATTTTTCTTTAAAGATCTCCCTGCTGTTGCCCTCCCAAGAGCCTGGCTTTCTGCTGACAGGCATCTGGCGTGGGAATTTCGAGGATGTGCAGTGCAAAACTTCCACAACCTTCCCTGGATTTGGGTTCCTGGAAATGGGGCCAACCCTGTTCCCCAAATGAGAATGTTCCCATATCCTGGCTGTGAACTGGGCTTTGCACCAAGAGGGGATTGGGTGCCTGGTCCTGGGGGCTTTTCTTGGCAGGGAATGGAATTCAGGAAATGATTTTCCCACTGATGCTGTGGGATAAACCCAGAACACTTTCACATGGCACAACAGTGTGATTTTCCCCTTGTCCTTGGATGGCATTGGACTGACAAGAGAGTAGGTGTAGATTTGACATTAGGGAAGAAATTCTTCCCTTTGAGGGTGGTGAGGCCCTGGCACAGGTTGTCCCAACCCATTCAAGGTCAGACTGGATGGAGCTCTGAGCACCCCAGGCAAGTGGAAGGTGTCCCTGCCCATGGAACTGGATGTTCCTTAAGGTCCCTTCCAACCCAAACCACTCCATGATTTAATGAATGACTTTGGTTTCAATATTTTTTTCTTTTTTGCTGGACTTAAATCAAACCTCCAGATCCCTGTCCTGTCCAGGACATATTTAAATTGCTTTTCACATCTTGTAGCAAGGATTCTACTTTTAGTTGAGACTTGGTGGATGTCTCTGCATTTAAATCATGATTTTTTTTTTTTTTCCTGGGACTGACAGCTGGGAAGTTCTAGGTGGCTCCAGCTTTATAATTACCTCTGTCTGTCTTGGCTGTGTGTTCACGCACACTCACACGTGCGCTTGTGCTCAAGAGGAAGCAGTGAATGCAAGGAACAGCTGGATCCAGTATGTGACACGTCATGAGGAATTGTTTTTCTTTAAACATCTTTTTATCTCCATCTCAGTGCTGCTTTTCCCGGCTGCAGCATCCTCTGAATGAAGAACCCTGGAAATCCTCAGCCTGTTGGGGGGAAAAAATATGGAGGTTTGCTAAATATTGGTTCGGTCTGTGTGAACTTGGCTCCTGCCTGGGGATTGCGTATCAAGGAGAGTTCCCCAGGGATTGGGCTCCTGGGACTCTTGTGAGGAGGATGCCTTCAGGTTAAACTTCATGACAGGCAAAGCAGAACAGCTCTAGAGATGGCTGGGATTGAACCAGAGTTGTGTTTGTGCAGCATTCCTCTGCTTCCCGCTGTCCCTCACACTCCCTGCTCCGTCCCAGTTGTATTTCCTGGTTTTGAATCAATAATATATTTTTATTGCAAAGGCATTTAAATTTTCCATCTTCAGGCAGGTGCCCAGCAGAGAGATATCTCCTGGCCAGAGAGATCTGATCCCTGTGGATGTGTGGGCAGGCAGAAACTGGGGGTGAGATTTTGGGAGGGAGAACTTTCCCCACCAACCTGAGAGGCCGCGGAGTGAGGTTTGGAGAGGCCTCATCTCGTAGTCTGTTTCCTTTTCCTTTTAATGTGTTTGCTCTCTAATGTGTGTTGACACAGTAAATACACATGTTTGTACAAACATCCCAGCTGAGGGTTGCTTTGAGAGCCCCTTGCAGGGGATGGAAAATGTGCCTGGCAGATGTTGGGAGCCTGGTACGCTCCACTTGTGCCAGTGGTGCTGGAGGTGGAACCAACTGGGAGGAATTCCATGGGACAGCAGGAGGCAGAGGAGGCTTTTGTGGGATATTTTTTCGGATTGCTGCAGAAATACACGGGAGCCCAGTGCTGTCCGGGGGCAAAAAGTGTTCCATTGCGGATTTGAACTGGCACTGAATGTGAGATGGTGAGGAAAACATGGATGAGTGTGGGGAGAAGGGAACTGGACAGAGCTCCCATGGAGGAGGCACTTGGATGGAGATGGAGCTGAGACTGTGGGCAATGATGGGCAGAGCCAAAGCTTTTTATGAGGTGCTGCCAAAGCTCCCTCCAAACCAAACACTTGGTGTTGAATGGGGCAGGAACCAAGTTTCCCCATGGACATGGTGGAGTAATCACCCCTGGAAGTGTTCAACAAGCAAATAGAATTTGTGATATGGCTTAGTGGGTGTGATGGTATTTGGTTGAAGGCTGGACTTGATGGTCTTGGAGGTCTTTTCCAATCTTAATGATTTCATGATTCTAATTTCTTCCAGATTCCCTCATGGCTGATCAATGTGCTTTGGCAGCCAAATCGATGCTTGGAGTTCTCCATGGCATTTTATTCCCATCCATAAAATGCAGAAACCAGGGTCATGGGGGACAGAAAATTGGTTGAATGATGTTAAAACTGACCCCGTTGTGGAATTAGAGAATATCCTGAGTTGGAAGGGACCCCTAAGGACCATCAAGCCCAACTCCTGGCCCTGCACAAGACCCAGCAATCCCATTGTGTACCACTTGAGTATAACGAGAAAAACAGAGATGAAAGCACAGTTCTTGGATCCTCTTGTTGCAATGGGACGCACTGAGCAAACAAACACTGCCCTCAAAATTAAGATTTTCTGTACTAACCCCTCCACACACCTTTTAGCACAGGGACATCCAGGAAAGGATTGCTGCCCCATCTCTGAGAGATGCCAGACACTCACTGAGGCTGAAATTTGTCTCACCTAATGCTGGTCATCAGCACTGAATGAAATGAGCTGCTGTTTATAGATAATGGAGAGAGACTGGCATCTCCAGAAAGCAATTCACTCCATCTGCCTGAGACACCTATTTAGGATGGCACAAATCGCCCCTTGGTGAAACCTGTCTCTTCCCATTCACTCCTGGGGAAGCCTGCCTGACTCATTAGGAGAGATGTCTAATTTTCGGGAAGACCATGTTAAACAAGATGAATCCCACATTTAGTGCGTGCCTGGAGGGCAGGCAGGTGACTGGTGACAGCAAAATGTCTCTGGAGCCGGGCAGAGCCTGGCTGCTCTCTCCTCAGCTGTTTGTTTTCAGGCTGGTTTAGTTTGTCCCTCTTTGCACCCGAAATATCCTTCTTTGAGCTGGCTTGCTACAAGTGACACCTCATTTTGTCACTGTCAGGGGAGCAGATGGGGCAGTGTTGTGACAAACATGGATTTTGAGGTGTTTCTGCCACGTTTCTCCATCCCTGAGGCAGCTCTTTCTCCTTCTGCCCAGGCTTTGGAAGGGCAGGGAAGATTCCACTGCTCCCATATTACAAGTGGGACACTTGAGGCACAGAATGAGTGACCAGGAAGGGCAGAGTGGGACTGGCACAGGACTCAAATCCCCTCCAGATGCTCCTCAGCACCAGGGCTTATGGCTGGGTGTGCCCATGGATTTTTCCCTGCTGCTTCCCTGCCCAGGTGGAGCTGGGAAGGCCAAGGGCAGTTTTTAACTCGTGGATGGAACCTTTGGTGTGGGTTAGAAACACCCAAGCCCTGCAGGGGATGTTTGATGTGTGAATTGGCTGTCCCCAACCCCGCTGATGTCCCCCTGGGAATATTCCCTGGGAGCTGGCTTCAAACCTTCAGAAACACAGGAATTTGGACATTTAGTCCATTTTGTTGTCACACCTGTCACCTCTGGGTTTTTTCTCCTTCTAAACCCCACTGCCAGCCCTAAAAGCCCTTCTGTGCCAGGACATGCCACCAACTCATGGATCGTTCTGGATAATTTTGGATAATTTCCCCTCTGGGGAAGAACTGAGATCACCCTAAAATCCCCCAGATATTCTGTGTGAGGGGCTTGGAGCAAATCCTGGCCGCAGTCTGTGGGACAAAGCTCTCCTCTGCCCGCCGGGATCTCTGATGGGAGCACAGGGCACGACAAGACCCTTCCCAAATCATTGCTCCGGGTCTGGGACATCTCAAGGAGTTGGGAATCCCTTTAGGAAGCCACTCCATAGAGCTGCTGACACCCTGTGGCTGTCGGAAAGAAACGCAGCGACTTTCGCGGGAAGGTTGGGCAAATTTGGGCTTGAAAAATGTTCTTCCAGGAAAAAAAAAGAAAAAAAAAAAGTGACTGTTCTAGGAATTAAAAGAGGGAAACAAATCCACCAGACATTTCCCAGCTGTGCTTTTAGTGCTGCCACAGGGACAAAGGTGGCAGCTGGCTGGCTGGCAGCCCGCTCGCGGCTGTCCCTGCTCCTCTCCCAAGGCCATGGGCCAAGGGCAGGAGGCTTTGAAGTGCTCCCAGTTTGGAGCACGGGGTGGGGAAAAGCCACTGCCAACAGAGATACGAGACATGGCCACTTCCTCACCAAAATAACTTCTTTAACTCTTTCTCCTTCTGGCTCCATGTCCCTCCCCTGATGGTTTGTCACAGCCGAGATGCTTCCACACAGAATAATATTTTCCTCTTGGTGTTTCCTGGAGGTCTGGGTGAAAACACCAATCTCTCCCTTTTATAAGCCACCAACTCCTCCTCCTCCGAGAGAGAGTAACAAAAGGAGATGAAGAATAAAAGAAATAAGGAGAAGGAGAGGCAGGATCACGCTCTGCTCCTCGACACAAAAGGGATGGGGGGGGAGTTGTTGGCCTGGGATAAAATTGGCAGTGTAATGAGTTTTAGCTGCAGCCTTTGAAGATGAGAGAAGAAGCAGCCGATTGTCATAGGGGGAGCAGGCTTGGCCCTTTAAACAACAAAGCCTGCAAAGACAGCCCCGAGTCCCAAAAATAAAGGCTCCACACTGCCTTCCTCTGTCACTGCCCGACAGAAATAGGAGCCCAGTGGGAACCATTAAGGCCAGGATGAGAAGCTCCAGTCTTCTGCCATGAATGCAGCCGTGCCCAGAAGGGTGCAGGCAGTGGGAGGGGGTTGGCTGCTGGCTCCTGGGGCAGCTGCTTGGGGTCTGGCCTCCATCACCCAGGCTGGCACTGCCCTGCACCAGGGATAGGCTCTCCCCTCCTGCCGTGGAAATGAAGCACCTGAGCCAGCTCTGGATTGCTCCCCGTGGTCCCTTTTGAGGCCTGTCCTTTGTCTCACCCTGTTTTAAACATCCTGGGAAGAGCTGGAGGGCTCAGGCTGGGCTCAGGGCTGTGAGTGATGCCAGTGCCCCCAGGAGGCACCGAGGTGGGGCTTTAATGGCACATCCATCTCTGCATGATGGAGTTGTGCCTCCTGCATCCCTCGTGGCTTTGTCCCGCTCTTTGGGACAGCTGGTGGCTTTTCATCCCTGTGAACTCCTTGGAGAGTGCTAAAATCCAGTGCTGGAGGCTGGACTCAGCCAAAAAAGGGCAGGAAGAGACTCCCAGACAGGAGAGGGGCAGCCTTTGGGACGGTTTGGGGACAGTGGGGACAGAGGTGGCCGTGGGACAGCTACTGCAGCTGCGCCATCTGCTGCACACGTGGAGAAGCTCCTGCCAAAAAGGAGCGGTTTGGGTTGGTAACTTCCAAAAATAACCAAGAGTCCAGCCCCAGCCCCTTCTGCTGCCCCTCCTTTTGCACCAGATGTTGAGGCAGAGATGCTTTTTCTCTGTCTCCCATGGACCAGGGAAATTTATCATGCAGCGTGGGAAGGGTTGGTTCAATAACTATTAAAAAACCTTTTTCCTCCTCCTTTTCTGTCCTATGAGGCAGATCTGGAGAGAGAGAGAAGGAAACAAGGGAGCTCCAGGCACCTGTCAATCCGTTTTCCCCAGGGCTCTGTGGAGCATCCTCAAGGGATTGTGATGCTCTCCAAACCTGGGGCTGCTATGTTTTGTTTCAGTTTCATGGAACTGATCTAATTTCATCACAACAAAATGCCAAAAATGGGGAAGGCTTTCCCTAAAAAGGAGATGAGGGTTTGAGAAAGAGGGAGCAAAGGGCAATTCCTGCAAAAAGTCTGTTTTTCAGAGAATCCTCAGTACTGCAGATGTTTCAAGCTGTTGTTTGGGTGAGGTCAGTGTGTACCTCAAAATGCACAAGGTTTTGCATGTTATGTCTCCTTAAGTCAGGATTTCAGTGAATAATACCCCGAACTTCGGGAATAAGAAACACCTGCACTATTCCACATTGGAAGGACTTCAAGGAAAAGGAGTCACTCCTGCTTTGGAGATTTAAGGCCCTTTTTATTTTTGCTGCAGTCTCTGGTGTGTAAGTGTGGGGTACCCTTGCTGACAGTCTGGGAGAGCTGGGGGTGCTCACCTGGAGAGGAGAAGGCTCCAGGGAGAGTTTCCAGCACATTCCAGGACCTAAAGGGGCTCCAGGAAAGCTGGAGAGGGACTGGGGACAAGGCCTGGAGGGACAGGACACAGGGAATGGCTTCCCACTGCCCGGGGCAGGGCTGGATGGGATCTTGGGCAGGAATTGCTGGCTGGGCTGGAATTGCCAGAGCAGCTGTGGCTGCCCCTGGATCCCTGGAATGTCCAAGGCCAGGTTGGACACTGGGGCTTGGAGCATCCTGGGACAGTGGTGGGGGGATGGAACGGGATGAGCTTTAATATCCCAGCCCAAACCACTCTGTGATTCCATGATTTGCTCCACCACAAAGCTGGAGCTGATCATGGACATAACTGGCTGCTCTTAGGAGTGATTCTGCTGAAACCTTCAGTGAAGGGGGTTCGGCTCTGACACCCCTCACCTTTCAGCACCTTTTTGGTGTGGCTGTGGGGGGGACACTGCTGGGACACAACCCGTGCAAGGACAGAGCCAGGAGAGCCGTGTGAACCGAGGGAAAGAGCAGCAGGGATGAAAGGAGCAGTAATTATGCATCTCAATGCCCTCCCTCCCCAGCAGCCCTCGGCAGGTACATCTGATCCCGGAGCTTTTGTGTCCTGACTGGCACTGGCTGTATTGACGCTGAACTCCTGACCTTGCTTTGTCTCCAGCCACGACCTGGTGTCAGAGTGCCTCTGGGTCGGGTTTCATTACCCGGGTTACCCCGAGGTCCCAGAGGAAAGCGATCCCTCCGCTTGTGTGAGGGACACGATCCCGCTGTCCCTCCCTGCCCACGGGAGAGAGGGGATGGCTGTGGAGACAGGAGATGCTGCCCAGGCTGTTCTTCCATCACCTTCCCATCACCAGAGGTGCAGCTGAGCTTGCTGCATGCTCTCCTCCTTGAGTGACATGTTCAAAATAGTGGGAAAATATCCAGTTTGGGAACCCCGGGGACCTCAGCCAAAGCAGTGCCATGATTGTCATGGGAAAGCAGCTTTCTCCCAAATTCTGCAGTCCAAATGTGCCAGGGGAAGTTTAGGTTGGACATCAGGAAAAAATTCTTCACTGAAAGAGTGATTGGGAATCGTCTGCTCAGGGAGGTGATGGAGTCACTGTCCCTGGACATGTTTAGAAAAAGCCTGGATGTGGCACTCAGTGCCATGGTTTAGTTGGTGAGGAGGTGTCAGGTCATAGGTTGGTGATCTCAGAGGTCTTTTCCAGCCTTATTCATTCTGTGATTCCCTGATTCCGTGACTCTGTGATTCTGTGATTCCATGATTTCGTGATTCTGTGATTCCCTGATTCTGTGATTCGTGATTCTGTGATTCCATAATTCTGTGATTCTGTGATTCTGTGATTCCGTGATTCCACAATTCCATGATTCTGTGATTCCACGATTCTGTGATTCCGTGATTCTCTGATTCCATGATTCTGTGATTCTGTGATTCTGTGATTCCATAATTCCATAATTCTGTGATTTCCTGATTCTGTGATTCTGCGATTCTGCAATTCTGTAATTCCATGATTCCGTGACTCTGTGATTCTATGACTCTGTGTTTCTGCAATTCTGTGATTCCGTGATTCCATGATTCTGTGACTCTGTGATTCTGTGATTCCATGATTCTATGATTCTGTGATTCTGTGACGCTGCGATTCTGTGATTCTGTGATTCTCTATGACTCTGTGATTCCGTGATTCCATGATTCCATGATTCTGTGACTCTGTGACTCAGCAGTGCTGTCTGGGCCGTGGCAGTGACCACCCCAGGAGTGTTTGTGCTTTGTCCCCACAGGTTTTCAGGCAGGACCTGTTTGTTGTTCTGCACTGCTGTGTCCCAGGGACCAGCAGCTTGCACAGGGGTAATGAGCTCTGCAGGTAAACAACAAATCCCGGCCCTTCAGAGGATGGGGGAGTCCCGCAGCTCATGGGATGCTCTTTTAGAGCTCAGACACCTCAGTCTCTGACATTGGAGGAGTGTCTGGCTGGTTTGCCTCAGGCAGGACATTGCTCTGATAGTGACAGAGTTTGGGGAAAGATCCGAGGCACAAAGGGAGCTGCAGACCTGTAAGCTGGCCCTGTTGGAAGGATAGTGACTCTTCTCAGCCCTGCCCTGACTCCCCTGCTGGGCTGTGGTCCCTGTGCACCACCTGGCTCAGCTGAAGCATCCCTAGAAATGGTCTGTCAGGTCCCTTTTGTGCTCAGTTTTTCCAGGCTCTCTGCTTCCTGAATTTCCCTACATTCCTGTTTTGCCTTCTGTGGACAAAAGGTTTTGGGCTGGATCAGTGCTGGGTGATGGTGTTAAGTTCATGAATATCATTGGTGCCTTGGGAAGGCTGACCTGAAACAGAGACTGGACAGAGCTAGAGAATAAAGTAGGTATTTATTGAAAGGCCTTTAGGATACACCTTGGGCAGGACAAGAGCTTGGCCAGGGCTACACCCAAGGTGGACCCAAAATGGTTAAAAAAATGGACAATGAGTCATGAGGTCTCACGCTTATGTAAATTTTGATCCATTTGCACTTTGGGGTTTAAGTGTTCAATTATAGCTTCAGATCATTAAGTCCCATCCTTTTTGTTTTCTCTCTTCAGCCATCATTGTTTGTGCTTTTGGGCCTGAAAACTTGTAACTGTTGTCCTTGGTCTCCTTCTGGAAAAGGATTTGCTTTGTCTCCCTGCTCTGTGAAGAGCTGAGTGACACTGAATGTGAGGCTCAGAGCTGCACCCCTGGGCAGCACAGAACCTGAAAAACATGGAAGCTAAAACGTAAGGCATCACCATTCTAACCAATTTATGGGGCAACTTTGACTCCTCACCAGCCTGATCCAGGGTCTGACTCCCAGCTCAGCAGCCAGGCCCCAAACTGTGTGGCTCAGGCAGCTTTTCTCCCCTCCCAGGAGTCTCCTGCCTCTGCCTAAGTGGGATAATATGTCAGCACTCCCCTCCCAAATCCCTCTGGCTCTGTTAATTCTCCCTTGGACATGCCTTGTGCCTTGCCCCCTGTGCCATTCATCTCCTTAGGGCAGTTCCCAGCTGAAATCCTAATCCCTTGGAGTGCACGTGAAGGGCTTTGCTTCCTCCACGGGGTCATCAGCTTCTGTCCCACATACCTGGCTTGGTGCTGGGTGTGCTTGGCTGAAAGAAAATCACTCCCTGCCACCTTCACCCGCTGCATTCACAGCTTTTGTTTCCCTCTGAATGGGGGCTTCACCTGGCTGGTGATTTACCGACATTAAAAATGGGCCTGCCACACTGTTATTTTTAAATTCATTGGAATTAGTTTTGGATAATTCAATCAAGTGAACACACTTCTGGTTAATTCTGATTGATGTGCCAGGAACCCCTGTGACTAAGGGTCTGGGGATATGTGCCATTCTTGCACTATTGGAGGTAACAATTAAAATTATACAATGATAGAGTTGTCAAGGTTGGAAAATACCTCTAAGATCATCGAGTCAAACCATTAACCCAGCTTTGCTGAGACCACCACTAAATCATGTCCCCAAGGGCCACATCTACATGGCTTTTAAATCCCTCCAGGGATGGTGTCCCTGCCCATGGCAGGGGGTTGGAATGAGATGATCTTTGAGGTCACTTCCAACTCAAACCAGTCTGCGATCCTTTGAATGGAGAGGACTAACAAATTGTCTGCTGTTCCTGGAAGGAAAAAAGCATGAGAGACATCTTTGGGTCACTAATGAGGGACCAGTGGGAGATGAGAGGAGTTTCTGGGGAGGCGAAGGCCTCAGTGAGACCTTTGCTGAGGGGTTTGCTCTGGATGGAGGTTGGCTGGTGGAAGAGCTGGGGCTTGCAGGGGTCAGGGCTGCTCATTTGGGGCTGGATGGGGAGAAAGGAGGTCTGTGCTGGGGCTGGGCTGCAGAGTCATGCCCTTGGTCAGGTGTCAGAGACAAAGGCAGAGGAACCCTTGGTAGATTGGGAGCATCCTTCAGTCTGTGGGAGGTGAATGGAAGAGGCCTCGTCCACTGTTTCAGTGCTGGATCAGTTTTCTGGCGGCTTTCATGAAAGGGGAGAAAGGTCAAATGTGAAGTTTTGTCCCCAGATGGTGCTTCCCTTTTATCTGAGGCAATATTGGAAGATAAGCATTCCCTTTCTCTTTTTCTCTCCTCCTTCTATTTTCTGTGGATAAACATAGATTATGAAGGTTAAAAAAGCTTTGAGGGATGTTTTTTTATCTGATATTAAGTCCTTAATAGGTCACCTTGGCATTGAGAAGCCCAGGAGCTGAGAGAGTCAGCAATTGAATCACAATAACCTTTGTGGAGCACAGCCCTGTCAGTGGGGCTGGGGCCCAGAGATATGTGGGACCTCATTATCTCACCCTTAGCCCCAGGGGTGTCAGCTGACAAAAGGGTCTGGGGACAGCTTTTCTTTCAGGTTCCCCTTTCCCCTGGCCCTGGAGATAACCTGTCCCCATTTTCCTGACAGGAATTGTTCCCAAAACACCGTTCCACTCACCCACCCAAGCCCAGTGCTCTCAGCAAGGGAGTGAGGAAAGAGCTGTGGGTCCCAGATTTCCCTGTTTCCAGAGATGCACTCACAGCCCATCACCCTGCATTTCTGAAGACGTTTAGCACCAGCATCTGACACAAATATCAGTGCAAGAACAGCCAATCTCACTTGACCGGTGATAACATCTCTGGGATATAATTTTTGATTTGTCTTTTTTTTTTTTTTTAAGACAATGTGACGAAAGTGCCCAAATCCTCAGCAAAGCAGGAGCTTTGGTCTGCCTCTCTTAAGCTTGAAAGGGAAATTGCAAATGTGTCTTTCCATCTCCAAGATTGAATGTGACAGGCTGTGATTGAGTTCGCTGCCCTCACTGATGCCCAGAGCTGCCCAGGGCACTGCACCACCCGAGGTGTGGGAATGCCCCCCTTGGGATCAGATTCCCTGCTACAGGGGGCAGATCCTTCTGGGGGAATGCCTGTGGTCTCCACAGACTCTGCTGGGTGTGATAGGACAGGGGGTGATGGTTTTATCCTGAAGGAGTGTTGCTTTAGGTGAGAGAAGGAAGCTTTTTACAGTGGGCTCATGTTGTTCAGAGAGCTGGTGGATGCACCGTCCCTGGAATTATTCAAGGCCAGGCTGGATGGGGCTCTGAGCAACCTGATCCAGTTGGAGATGTCCCTGGTTGTTGAACTAGGTGACCTTTGGAGGTGCCCTCCAACCCAAGCATTCCACGATTCCGTTTTTCTGTCATTTTAAGTCAGTGTGTGCTCATCTCTGCGTCACCCCTTGGGTCCCTTGGTGAGCTCATCCTCACCAGGATGATCCTGGAGTTCCCAGGTACTGAATTTCTTGAGGAGCCAGGTGTAATTAGCTCTGTGAGGGTTCAATACCTCTGANAAACACCTGCTCGGGTGTGGGGTGCATTCCTACACCCAGGTGTTTTCTGGGTGCCTCCACACCCCCTCTTTTGCCTGCCTGGATTTTCCCACCCTTTCAGGCTGCTGTGCTGGCGTGTGCCCCGCTGCCCGCGCATCCATGAGAATTCCTGCGTATCCATGAGGATTCGCGCGTCTCCACTCGTGCCTCCCGTTGCCAGAGGGCAGCTGGCTCCCTCTCAAGTGCCACAGTGTGGTGAGGATCCGTGGGTGTCTCCAAGTTGTCCCTGTCTGGGCACAGTCAAAGGACCCTTTGTGGTGCTGCCCCGCGCCCCACGGCTCCCTCGGGGTCACCGCGTTCCCGGCAGGATGAGCTCATCCCGGCGGGAATCTGGTCCCTCAGCCCCCGTGAACAGACACTTATGAAGGGCTTGTATTCATCATCCAGCCTGTGTTGTGGTGCATCTGTCTTCATTCCATCCCACATTGCTCCCTGCCTTGGTGTCCCGGCTGTCCCGCAGAAGGGTTTGTGCTCCGGGCCAGCTGCGTTGGGATCTTTGTGTCTGGTCAGTCCTGTTCACACACACTTCTGGGTGTTTCTGAGGCAAAACTCAGAGTCTTTCTGCTGTTGCAACTGTCGGATTTATTTTTTATTTACAATCTGACCGCTTCTGAGGAGCTGACCAGATTTTAGGGGGCATTTTGGGTTCTGCAGCTCACGAGCTGACACTCATGCTCTCTCATGAAAAAATTTAATTTTCATACTTTTTTTCATTATTGTCCCCCTAATCTCAATCAGAACCACTGTGACCCAAAGCATCCATTTACAGTCTCTTCATGAAGAATCAGGAGTGATGGCAATAACAGCCATATATATTTAAAAGTTAGCTAGTTCCCAAAATATTTGCCTTGTGATAGAAATTCCACCGGTTTGGGAGAAACAGAAGCACCCGAATGGCACTAGGATGACCTCTGAGATTATCCACTGGGATCATAAATACAAGCATCCAGCAGCAGGACCCTCTCTGTGAGACCTGAACTTTATCTCTGGGAAGGTCAAACAGAGAATCCTTATTTTCCCTGAAGGACCTGGAGTTGCAGAGCGCCCACGGCAGGATTTGTGCCTGAGAATGACCCATGGATGAAGAGACTGCTCTGCTGCCAGTGGGATTGAAATCCTGCAGAGCCTGGGAGGCAGGCACAGAGGCTGTAGGGGCTCCTGTGGTGCGGAAGCAAGGTTGTCCCACCCTTGTCCCCTCTGTGTGCTGTCACCCTGGTTTTGAGGATTTTTCTAGGCCTTCTGATTTGTCTTTCATATGGGAGTTAGAATTTTTACTTTCCCACACTTTGTACTTTAAACAACAGCTTTGTTTTCCTAACTGTCCTTTGTTGTTTACATATTTGGTGGTTTGGGAGGTGGGATTTCATCCTCCAATCCACAGGCACCTTTGGAAATGTATAAAATTGAGTTTTGTAAATAAACTCGAGCTTTTCCTGCTTTGCTCATCACCATGCCCTCCTGAAGTTCTTCCATGTTGTGTTGTGGCACTGTGCACTGACAGGATGGTCAGTGGTGGCATATCCTTCCCTGATGGAATTCCATTCCCACAAAGAACTCACTCAGCTGGACAGAACTTGTAAGAGCCTGAAGCCAGAAATTTGGATGTTAAATCTGGTGGCTGGAGCCAGATTCAAATGGCCTCTTTATTTGGCCAAACACAACATTGTCCTTTAGAGATGCCACTGATGCCAGCCTGGAGTTTCCTAGGACAGACCTGCACCTCAACACCTTGAGTACCCACCTTCATTTTCCGCTGATAGAGGACAGAGCACAATTTTTCAGGCTTTAATTTTAGGTCTCAGGGTTGGGGTCAGTGGAGAACAAATATCCAGTCTGTGGGAGGAAGTGCCTGTGTCTAGGGTGGCCGCTGGCAGCAGAGCCAGGAGCTGTGGAGAAGCAGGAGGAGGAACATGGTTTGGAGCTCCTGCACTGGTGAGCACAGCCCAGCCCTTGGTGGGGACTGGACTGCAAAGGCTCAGCCTTGTGCCACAGGTGAGTGCCAGCAGCCCCTTAATGGATTGCCTGGCAGAGCTCGCAGCTGAACACGGATGCTTGGCAGGCCATTACCTTGAAAAATGAGCTCTGCCGAGCTTGCCTGGTGTTGTTACAAACTAATGATTTGCATTGATTAGCACATGGCTCATGAGTGTCTAATTTATCAATCAGGGAGCGCCGGGGGAGGGTGTGTAAACCACGCTCTCAAAAATGATGTCATCTGTCAATGTGCTCCTGGATGTGAGGGCTGCACATACCTGACATGCTCTCCCTGGTCATGTCCTTCCCTCTCCCTCTGTTTCCACCTCTGGAGCTGTTTCACTTCGGGGTGAGCCCTGCAGTTCAGGTACAGCCTGACTGGACACACTTCAAGCTGTGATTATCAATTTTTGTGGTGCTGGGAGCAGCAGTCAGAAACTCACTGTGTTAGGTGATGTCCAAGCCCAGAATGAAGGTCGGTCTTTCACTTTCACTTTGTCTAATTTAATTCATAATTTTGTTGCAGCCAGGAGTATCTCTTGCTGTAAATGTTAGTGGGGATCCACAGTGGGATGGGACAGTCCTGTGCTGAGGAAAAAAGGGGATCTCTGTCAGCTAAGAATTTGTCTTTGGGCTTGAAGGACCCTCTGGCCCAAAGCAGGCGGCTTGAAGCTGACAAAGGGTAGATTTAGATTGGATATTAAGGAGAAATTCTTCCCTGTGAGGGTGGGGAGGCTCTGGCACAGGGTGCCCAGAGAAGCTGTGGCTGCCCCTGGATCCATGGAAGTGTCCAAGGCCAGCCTGGATTGGGTTTGGAGCAGTGTGGGGTAGTGGATGGTGTCCCTGCTCATGGCAGGGAGTTGGAATGAGATGAGCTTTAAGATCCCTTCCAACCCAAACCACTCCATGATTCCATGATTCCCGTGGATCCCACTGTGCTGGATCTGTGTGAGACACTGACCCACCATGAAACCAGAGCACCCAGTAGCTCTGCAAGGCCATGGTGACCCTCGTGTCTCCAGAAAACAAAGCAGATGCCCACCAACATCTTGTCCCAAGTTTCTCTTGGACCTCCTGGAGCAGGAGCCCTGCTCTGCCCCTCGGTGCTGTGCTGGCTCTGCAGGGGTGATCTCCTATCCAGGCACAGCTGTGTTTGACCCAGTTTCCCAGGATTACACCAGAGGTCAGTGGGTGATTCCTGTGCAGGGATTAAACTCTGTGGCCCTGCCCAGTGAAGCCCCTGTGCCCCCTGCCAGCCCCTGGCCGAGGGTGTGCGGGGTGGGGATTACACTGCACTGCCTGCAGATGATTGGGATTAGCCAGCAGTTGTTCTAGGAAAGCTGTCTTCTTCAAAACCCTCTATATTGCTGCTGGGAGAAAAGGCCCTGGGAATTGTATGGCTGGAGAAGTGAGGAAGAGCCATTCTCCCTGGCTGTTGCTGTGCTGTAGGCGTAGCAAATCATCCTTGTTTGCTGATGACAATATTTGTTTGGTGAGATTGGATTTGGTCATCTTGGAGGTCTTTTACAACCTTAATGATCCTGTGATTCTGTCACATGAGACCTCCTGGACAAAAGAAATACAAACCAGGAACCTGATGGCATTAAAGGCCAACCTGCTTTGCTGTCCCTCCTGTTTTGTGGTGTGCACCTACATTTTGGGAGAGTGACTTACACGGGTGATAGAGAAAGGACAAAGAGGAACCCTTTAAAACTAAAAGAGTACAGACTTAGATTAGCTATTAGAAGGAAATTGTTCCCTGTGAGGGTGGTGAGGCCCTGGCACAGGTTGCTCAGAGAAGCTGTGGCTGCCCCTGGATCCCTGGAAGTGTCCAAGGCCAGCCTGGATTGGGTTTGGAGCAGCCTGGGGTAGTGGAAGGTGTCCCTGCCCATGGCAGGGGGGGGAACTGGATTGTCTTTTAGGTCCCTTCTCACCCAAACCATTCCATAATTCCATGACTCTCCTGTCCAGATCAGCTCCCACCCCTGCTCAGAGTGGCTCCTGTCATGACACTTTGGGCTCTGGACAGTCCTGGGAGTTCCAAGAACACTGTGAACACATGGTTTTCCAGGCTCCCACTCTCGAGATGGCTGGAGGTGCTCTGAGATCTGTGTTTGGAGGGGCTGGCATGGTCCAGGCAAGCAGCACTTTAAAACATGTGTACAGCAGGAGAGAGAGAGCTGCTGGCTGCTGACTTAGGATGCCTCATCTCTTGCTTTTTCAATTAGCCTTTCCAAAGGCCTTTAGGATCGGTGGGCAGACAGGGCTATTGAAATGCCGTGTTTTATTAGGAATTGATCTCCTGCTAATAGGCTTCAGGCAAATCAGAATGGATTATTTTACTGGAAAAGGGAGGGAAATGGGCAGAACATGAAGTGTCACCTGCCCCTTCCCTGTCTTTGCTGAGATCAATCCAGCTCCATCATGCAATCCAAATCAATGGGAAAGCAGGAGTAGGTGATCATCAGAAGGGCCTGACATGAGATCATACACTGCCTGCTGTGTCCTTTCTCCCTCTCCATGCCAGGAGCAGCAGCCAGCAGTCCTGGCATCCTCTGGGGAACATTAGGTTCATAAAACAGGGAGGAACTGCTATTGGAAAAGCAATGAAGTATTAGTGGCCCCTGTGCAGTCGTAAGGCCTTTCTCAGAGCAGCCTGGATTGATGTGCTGGGCTTCAGGGCTGCTTGGATCTCCTGGAAATGGTGTTTGCAGATCCTTAATCCAATAGTGAGAAATGATGGTGGTGATTTCGGTGAGATGCCCTGCAAGAAGGAGAGGCAGGGACAGCAAAGGAAGGGTTCCTCAGGGGATGGGGAGGACAAAGCTTGTCCTCCCACCTCTTGCTTTCCCTGTGCAAAACATTTTCCCTACTTTCTGAGGCAGAACCACAGTCATGGTTGCTCCCTCATACCCAGGCAGAGGTAGCAGGGCCTGATTCCATGACCTGAAGGATTTTCCCTTTGAAATCCACCCTTGCAATCTTCCTGGCAGCCATTTAATCCCCTCCCCTGGGAACTGGGGCAATTTCATGGCCAAAACAAACCACCAGCGTGACTTGAGCGAGAGCTGCTGGAGCAGGAGATGATGAATTCCCTGGAACTTCATCAGCCCAGGGGCTGCTGACGCTGCACAAAAGCAGAGTGGTGGGGAGGCACGGCTTGGCTGAGCGTGCCATGGTTCACCAAGCTCCTCTTCTGCTTAGTTATTCATTTAATTATTTGTAATGACTCTCATCCACCCAGCGTCTGCTCCTGCTGCCCGCCTGGCCGGTCGTGGTGATCCCGCTCCCCACCACCTTCCCTGCAGCCCTGGATGGCTTTCAAGTGCTTTATACAGGGATAGCAATTGAAGGGGACTTTATTTTAACTCTGGTGGGCCAGGAATGATGCTCTTGGGCAGGAGGTGATGGTTTTAGAGGAGGAGGAAACAGCTGAGCCCAGTTGGCACAGTGGAAATTATCCTTTTTTTTTTTATTTTGCTGCCAGACACCAGTCCAAGCTGCTTGGACAAATAAAATGGAAGTGAGGTTGTAGCAGGAGATTTGGTTAGGAGTGAGTTTCTGAAGTGAGTGAGTTTCTGAAGTGAGTCTGAAGATAAGTTTGAAAGGACACTTTGCATTAGATCAGGCTCCAAGCCCCATCCAACCTGGCCTTGAAGACTTCCAGGGATGGGACATAGAAAAACTCTCTGAAAACCTGTGCCAGAGCCTTTTTCTTGAATAAACCAAAACTGGACGATGTTAACATGCCCCAAACACTGATTCAGTCTATGGGATCAGGCTTTGATGGGCCTGGAGTAAAGCTCCTGAAGTCCATCTGTGTGGATGGATTTGAGCAGGAAATGTCACTTTGTAGGAAAGAATAGAGGTGCTGACAGAGGTATGTGTCCCTCTCTGGAAGGCAGGTGTTTCTGTCGCTCTTTTGAGCTTAAAGAGATTTTCTTTGTTGCCATAATCATGATTTATCTTCCAGCAGAGGCACTAAGTGCTTGCTACCACAACTCCTTTTGTCCTCCAGCCCCACTGCTCTCTCCTTGACAATTTTGAGCCCATCCCCATGATTTGGAGAGGATTATTGCGTCCCTCTCTTTGATAACTGTGTGATACCAACCTCTGTGTCCCTCTTAGAAGTGTGATTGAGGCATCTGCCACCAACTTGCTGGGGAAGCTGTCCTCGAGCATCAGCCTCCCGTGGATCCCTCAGCAGCTGGGGAGGCCCAGATAACACTGAAAAGCAGTGATGGAAGGTGTCTTTTACCTCCTTTCATCTACCAGACCCATGGGCTGCTTGCCAGGATGCCTGTGGCTCTAGCCATGGCCAGGGTGGGTGCTCAGAGAAGGCCAGAGCCTGTGTCTTTAAAGATTAATAGCGTTGTTTGCTCATTAAGGAGATTCGTTTTGAAGTCAGCTCTAGCCAGAACGTTCGAGTGCAAAGCATCTGTTTGCTACTGGGAGAGGATATTTATTGTCTGATGCTTCAATGGATGTAAATAAACAGCCAGCTCTAGATAATGTTCAGACAAACAAACAAACAGCTGCCAGAATGGGTCCCTTGGTGGTTGACCTTCGGGAAGCATCGTGCTGATGTTTTAATAGCAGCCGGCTCTGCAGAGCCAAGCCCAGTGAGTGAAGCCTTCCAGGAAGAGGAAGGATTAATGTGCAGCCTGAGAGTGCTGGACCCTGGGAGCTCCCACATGTCCTGGGTTAGAGGACAAGGGAGCTGAGCTGAGTGTCTGGACAGACTTTCAGGAAGTGGGAGCAGGTATGTGATCCTGTTGTGGAGGTGATGGGTGCGTTTGTGGACTGTGGGTTGTGGTGGACCGAGCGTTTTGAGACTCACACGTGGTCCTGGAGCCCCCTCTGTCACTTGTTCCCCTCCCTCTTGCCTTGCAGGGGAGCTCAGGGTTCACAGGCAGCTGCCAGAGGCGATCCCTGCTGGACTGTTAGTCAGCTTCTCATCCCACAGCCCCCAAAAAACATCCTGAATATAGGAATGTCCATCATTCACTCAGAAGAAAACTCTATCCATGCCAGCACCCCAGCTTCAGGTGGGGCTTGTGGCTGATGCCAGCAGAGAAGAGCAGGAACAGAGGGTGGTGCATTCTTCAAATTCCCTGCAGTTGAAAGCTTGGGGAGCTTTCCAAGCAGAGATTGTTTCTGTGTCCCTTACTTTAGTAGTGATCACCTGCAGGCTTTGATGAGAATCTTCCCATTTTTACTTCACAGATTCTCTTTTGATTTTTTTCACCAACCAAAGTGCCCAGGTGCTAGCGGGAGCCTTGGAGCCAGGAATAAATCTCTAAGAGAAAGTTCAGTGTGTTGTCTGATGCCCAGCACTGTGAAGAATGTGCAGGGAAGGTGGAGATCCTCAGGGCTCTGTGCCTGGGGTCCAACATAAGAGAAGACCAATAAAGGGGTGGTTGGAGTTAAGGCTTACACTTCTGGCTGCATTCTCCAATAATCACCTCACGGGCTGTGCAGCGTGGGTTGATGTCCGCCAGATTTTCTGGCCTTTTTCTGAATTTTCCTTTTTATTAGCTACTAGATTTAACTAGGGAGAGGGGTTCAGCTGTTGGGCTGGGGGTGTGTGAGCAAACGGGTGTGTGTTTGCACGTGTACCATGCAAGGAGCCCTGTCCCTCCTTCCCTCCCTCCCCCTCTGCAAAATAATGACTTTTCAGGCTATTAGGCCAGCAATAGCTGTTAAATCACTTCCCAGTAGCTCTGTATTCCTGGTGTGAAGCCTCTGCAATCTTTTACCTGCACCAAATGCACAGGGGAGATCCCTGGGGGCTGTGCCTCCTGTCGCCATGGTTTGTTAACTCCAGCCGGCTGTTCCTCCAGCCTGCCTCTTCCATCTCCGAGCTCTTTCCCCTCTAATGGGGCCTGGCAAAGGCTGAGGACAGTGACTGAGCCCTGGGGTGATAATTGGCTGCTTACATATCTGGCAGCCTGCAGATCTGACCCTGGTGGTGCCGGAAAATCAAGGTCAAAGCAGCGAAGGTGTGAGGTTTGTTTAGCACAGGGATCAGCGGAGAGTGAGGATGCTCTGACGGGGGGAGGCAGAGTGGAGGCAGCAGACAAAGCTCCCTGGCTGCTCCCTGAGAGGGAGAACTTGGAGCTGGGAAGCCTCAGTGGGGAAGAGGAAAGGCTCCTGCTGTGGGTATTTGATGTGCTCAGGGCAGAGCCCCAACAGGGAGCTCCTGTGCTCCTCAGCCTGCAGCTCTTCCTGCCTCCTTCCCATCCCCTGACTGTCCCAAGGGGAGTGACTCAGCCCAAGCCTGTTGGCATCTTTGTCCTTGACCTCATGGGTGATTTACATCAGTGCTCACTTCCAAGAAGGAAGACTCAGAGGAGCTGAATTTCCCTGTGAGGAACCATGGACATGAGCAAGCCCCTTGCTCCAGGCAGTCAGAGCTGGTGGGAGTCAGAGATGTTTTATTGCCGGGCTTTAGACCCCAAATTCTTCATGTTTGAGGGTTGTTTCAGTGCTGGGCTTTAGACCCCAAATTCTTTTTGTGTCAGGGCTGTTCAGTGCTGGGCTTCAGGCTTTGAATTCTTTATGTTTCATGGATGTACAGTGCTGGGCTTCAAACCCTGAATTCTTTGTGTGTCAGGGACGTTCAGTACTGGGCTTCAGGCCTTGAATTCTTTATGTTTCATGGATGTTCAGTGCTGGACTTTAGACCCCAAATTCTCTGTGTGTCAGGGATGCTCAGTGCTGGGCTGCAGGCCCTGACCCCTTGGTGCCTCAGGGATGCTCAGTGCTGGGCTGCAGGCCCTGACCTCTCTGTGTGCTGATGTTGGACGTGTGTTGCTGCCATCAGCAGCTCCATCAAGATGACAAATTAACTGCAGATCCTCCCATGTCATTGGACCAGCCCAGCAGCCAAGGCCTGCACGTGCTTACACTTCTGTGCAGTCTGATGGATAACACGTAGGATCTGAGCACCCCTGAGCACCCTCCACACCCTTTGCTGGCACAGAGAGCCCCTCTAACTCTTCCTGCTTCATTTCCCTTATCTTTCCTGGGGAAATCACATTCCTTTGTGGTCCCACAGCAGGTGAGTACATCAAGGAAGGACAACGATAACCATCTGTATATCATTGCTGTCCTTTACTCACACAGACTTTCCAGACCCTTTATCATTCCCTCTCTTCCCTTCTCTTTGACTTTCCAATACAGAAGATGATTCAGGCTCAGTTTCTTGGCTGAGAGGTTGATACAGAAGGAACAAGCTCAAGGGCTGTGCCAGGGAACAGTGGGAACAGGTCCTGACACCATAAGTTCTCCACAGCTTGTTATTTCTTTTGGATGGGAAGGGTGCTTTTTGCTTAGCTGTCCAACTGCAGACTGGGAATCTTTGGTCAGGAAGGAATGGATATTATAATGTGGGCATGATGAAGATCTCCTACACCTCTTCATTTAGGGAAAGGTACTGTGGTGTTTGTGTTGCTGCAGGATAGAACATTTTCAGAAAGTGGAAGGCAGCACATGGGAAACAGAGGGAGATAAGGAATGTGGGTGCACCTCTGAAACATCACTGTGGGGTTTGCTGCTGTACAGAGCCTCACAAGATTCAGGAGAACTCCTGAGAATATCTATTTTGTCATGACTTGTTCCATATTGAAAGGGATTGCAAGCCTTCTCCAGCTGCTTTTGAGCCCAAACTCTAGAAATTGTTTTAAAGCAGGTAAAGAAAAATCTGTTGTTTTCTGCATTTTCTTCTGTATCACTGGATCATTGTCAGGGATAGACTGGGACTGTGTGTCTGGTTCCTCCTCATAATCCCAGTTATTGATGTCCCTAAGTGACACCCTGTTATGAGATGTGTCTGGAATCATAAGGTGCCATACTGGTGCAGGACTGATTTCAATACCTGATATATGCAATCAGCAAGAGGAATAGTCTGTGTTGCACTGAGCACTCTGCAATAATAAATTGCCCTGTGGAACATTAGCAATAAGAGCAATAATATTATCTGAGTGGAGTTCGAGTGAGTCAGTCCTGCAGATTTGTGTGGTTTTTTATCTTCTGCTCATCACCACCACAGATCCTTCCCTTGTTGCCATCATTCTGAGCGTGGTAGATTTGTCCAGGCAGTGACAGGAGCGCAGTGACAGTGCCAGATAAAAGCCAGCAGGCTCTGCATTGTTCTTACAGTGCTCTTGTGTTGATGGCAGCAGCAGAAGTGATGAAATCTGCTTTGTCCTTTTGGTGAGGAGGCTGGGAAAAGTTCACTTTTTGTTGACAGTGGTTGTTGTCCAAAAGACCCGGGCCACAATACGTTTGTCCAAGGATTATTTTGTAAATGTATTATAAGTAGATATATATATTACTGTGAGTGTGGTGAGAGAGAAGGTTTCCCAGAGAAGCTGTGGCTGCCCCTGGATCCCTGGAAGTGTCCAAGGCTGGGATGGACAGGGCTTGGAGCCCCCTGGGACAGTGGGAGATATCCCAGGGGGGTTTGGAATGAGATGGTCTTCAAGGCTCCTTTCAACACAAATCATTCTGTGGTCCTGTAGTTGTTTGTTTCCAGTGGAAGGAGGGAAAATCCTCACGTTCTCCCTCTGCTTTTGTTGTTGCTGCCCAGATCCGTGTGGATGGCACCACCAAGAACACGCTGGAGTACGAGATCGTGCAGGTGGTGGACACTGGCCCCATCCTCCGGGACATGGCCTTCTCCATGGATCATGAGCACCTCTACATCATGTCTGAGAAGCAGGTAAGGGACTCCAGCAGCCCGTGGTGCTTTATAAACCTTTCAGCTCCATCACGCTGTGGACTTCAGGGCTGCCCAGGAATTCCGGCAGTGATCACAAGGATGTGCTCCGTTGTTGACCTCAGCATTTTTGTGCTCATAAACCCGTGGCATGTATATACTTTTGCAATATTGAGGGGCCAGGGGCACAGAACTCAGGGGGCTGGAATCACCCCCAGAGTTGCTTGGTCCTGCTGGCTGCAGGACAAGGAGTCGCTGCTGCATTGTTCTTCATCCTCACCCAAACTGTGGCTGCATCTGCCACAGACACAGGGAGGTGTAGCACGGAATGGTTTGGCTCTAACTGGAGTTTTTGGAAAGGCTGGAGCCTCTTTGGGACATAGTGGGCAAGAGTGCAGGATGCTGTTCAGTGCAGGCCAAGTTTAGTGTGGTTTTCCTGTTGTGTTATCAGCATTATGGTTGAAAATGGTGCCAGCCAGATTCCAGGGAAGCACCAGTCTGGGAATCCTGGATTTCAGTGGAATTCCTGGCCTTGGGAAGTTTGCTGCTTGGGGCAGGGGTAGGAGGAGGAGCTACTTTTACATGAAAAATGCACTGTTTATACTTAGTCCTGTGGGTGTGCAGGATTACTTGAGCTATCATACCTGGCTAACTCACAGATGTTCATGAGTAGCTTTAAATCCTCAAAAAGAATGGGAGCAATGAGGGACTGTGGTAGGGTGATGGCCGTTGTCCTACGGTGCCACTTCAGTGGAGGCCACCAGACTGGGATATGTTCACCCTCACATGTTCCATGATTTATTAAACAAGTGTTACTGGTTATATTTTTTAATCTAGTAGTGTTATCCTGCACCACTTAAAATTAAGTGTTTTGTGATGTCTCCAACCATTTCCCTCTACTGTGGATATTTGTACCTAAAATTTGGTGTGGGGAGGGGAGCAGCTCTGTAAATTCCTCCTGATTAAGGAGGCTGAGAGATACCATAACTCAGGAGAAAGGACAGGATGACAGAGCTGGGATTCCTGCTCATCTGCTCCATGCTGGGGAAGGATGGGATTTCACTTCCAGTCCTGATGTGAAAACAGTTCCAGTCACTTTTTGGGATGGGGTGAGAACCTGGAGGCAGGTGATGCCTGAGCTCCTGCAAGACTTTAAGCATGACACCATTCCTTTTCCTCATTTTACTGTCTGGGTCCTTTCTTTTTCCTTCTGCATAGAACAGGGCTCCTTGAGGGTCAAAGCCCTGCAGCAGAACAATGAATGCGCCAATAACCAACCCACCGTTTTCAGGTTTGCTCAGTGTCCTTTCTGTGCAGACCCATTTGAGATCACCCCAGACACCCCTGCTGCCTTTGCACAGCCCTTGAGATTTACAGAGGCTCCCAGGAGCTGTCTCAAACCTCTGGGGGAAAGGGCAGCAACGTTCATCCCCTCACATCCTTAAAACATGAAATCTGGAACAAGAGGAGCAATTAGTTTTTCCTCCAGAGACTTCCAAAAACTTGTTCTCGCTGCCTGCACTTCCCTGACCTTTGAGCAGGTTCATTTTGTGCTTGGCTGTTCCAAGCACAAGTCAAAGCTGGTGTTTTTAGGACCCCGAGCCCTGTGCAGAGCTCAGGAGATGATTGATCAATCCCCTGTGATTTATCAATCATCTCCTCCCACCCATCTTTGACGCCCATGGGTGTCTCTGTGAGTGAGCCTGGTGAGAAAGGCAGGGACTGTTGTTATTTAAAATCTGATGTGGGCCTGTGAAACACTCAGCACTACATCAGCCTTTGCCCAAATGTGATTTTATCTGAGGCGGGCGATGTGAGTGACAGCGCTGTCACTACCTGTGTGCTCGTGATAGAACACACTTTAATGCTTGGGTAAATTAGTATTTGTAGAGCCTCAGTGAGTGGGTGCAGGGGTTTGCCTTTGCTGGAGGCAGGATTATGAACAGGCTGCCCTTGGGGAGCAAATATCCCACCCACTCTGCAATCCGTGTATGGATCTTTTATAAAAGGGTGAAGATCTGACTTATCAGAGGTTTTCACTGCCCAGAGTGATACTGGGAGATGTGTGGAGATGAGGGACAGGGGGTGATGACTTAACCTGACCTTTTTGAAGATAGACAGGCACCAGGGCTTGTGCCATCCCTGGGGAACGAGGAGGTTTCTCCTTCCTCTGCCTGCTGGGCTCAGCCCTGTCTGTGCCCCAGAGATAAGAGTGGTTCTGTTATTATCTGTGTAGTTATTAAAAGCTGTTTGCATGGAATCACAAAATCATTGAGGTTGGAAAAGGCCTCTAAGACCATCATGTCCAACCTTTGACCAAATACCCCTGTGCTCACTAAACCATGTCATGAAGTGCCACTTCTACTTGAGTTTCAAACACTTCTGGTGATAGTGACCCCACTACCGCCCTGGGCAGCCTCCTCCAATGCTTGGCCACTCCTTCACTGATGAAATTGTTCCTAATACCCAGCCTGAGCCTCCCCTGGTGCAGCTTGAGGCCATTTGCTCTTGTCCTGTTGGGAGTTGCCTGGGAGAAGACACAGACCCCCACCTCACAAAAACCTCTTTTCAGGGAGCTGTGAAATGCAGTGAGGTCCCCACTGATCCTCCTTTTCTCCAGGCTGAATAGCTCCAGCTCTCTCAGCCTCCTTACAGGACTTGTGCTCCAAACCTTGTGGTTTTGCCAGACTTGGCTCCACCTCTCGCCAGCCCCCCACAAGAATGGGAGCCTCATTGATAATGCCAATTTCTCCAGCTTGTCCCAGTCTGGACATCCCAGCAAGGCACCCTTTAACTTGGAACACTTCAAAAGAGCTGTCACTGTGAATCTGGATACAAGGAGCATCTTTCTCATGCTGCCAAAAGAATCCCCTGGCCTTTTTGAGGTCAACTTCTGCCTGGGAGCATTTTCCCCAGTGAACTTGGGGGTCCTTGGTTTGCACATGGGGGTTTTCCTCTGGAGCTGAACCCCCTGGACTCCAAGGGAGATGGAACCCAGCCCAGCCTTGTGGTCTGTGGCTGAAACAAGTCCTCCCTTGCAGCTCCTCTGGACACTGAGAGCAGCACTTGCCCACTCAATCAGGCATGCAATGCTTCGAGGACTGGAGTGCAGCAGCTTTTCACCATTATCTGGAAAAAAATATTTTCTATGGACAGTGATTGAAAGGGGGAGAGGAGATTTGTCACTGAAACCCAGAGATGGAGCATACAAAGGTCCCATCATTTCCCAGAGCTGTGGACATGTCTGTGTTTTAGGTGTGAACATGTTTCAAGTCCCTGTTGACAGGGCAGGGAAGGGTTGGTGCACACATGGGACCTGTCAGGGTGGATCAGGACATCATCCCTTTAACTGCACCCTTCACAAACACTCTGAGGGAGCTACAGGAACTATCCCAGCTTGCTCCAAGCCCCATCCAGCCTGACCTCGGATTTCCAGGGTTGGGGCAGCCTCTTGGCAGCCTGTGCCAGTGCTCATCACCCTCACAGCCAAGAATTTCCTCCTAATGTCCCATTTTAACCTACGCACTTTGTCTGAAGCCATTCCCCCCCTATCCTGTCCCTACAGGCCCTGTAAACAGCTCCTCTCCACATTTCTCATGTCGGTGCATTGGAGGCCTGGGACTGTTTCTTTCTCCCTTTTCTGTTTCTGGTGTGCAGAGGAACCCTGTGCCTCACATGCTG
This sequence comes from Hylia prasina, assembly GCA_013397195.1. Taxonomy (NCBI): domain Eukaryota; kingdom Metazoa; phylum Chordata; class Aves; order Passeriformes; family Sylviidae; genus Hylia; species Hylia prasina. Next base: position 873,646 of record VYXD01001826.1, on the reverse strand, counting down.
ATCTCAGGGGATGAGGAGCAGATGGGAAGTGCTGGGGGAACAGGAGGGTCTCTGCTGCAGCTTCTCTGCACCTCCCCTGCTCCTCATCACACATGCCTGTGCTTCCTTGGGTCCCCCTCCCTCACATCATCATCTCTGAATTTTTCTCTTCCCAGCTGAGAAACTCCCTGGAACCCTTTGCAAGGATGGAGATAATTCTTCCACCCCTTTCTCATTCTCCCGGCCTCTCTCTCTGATCCTTTGCAGCCCTTTCCTCTCATTTCCAGGCTTGTGCTTGCTTTTCCACCACTCCTGCATTCCTGGCATCCCTGTTTCTTTGCTCTCTGCTCTCCCAGCTGTCTCCACACCTCTGACTGACCATGTCTCCTCGTTTCCTTGCTGCTCAAGGGTTGACACACACTCAGAGGCCACCTCTGCATGCCAGGAGGTGCAGGATGCTCGTTCCCCTGTCCCACATTTGGAAGTTCACCTCCATCAGCCCCTAAATAACTCTGTTTCAGCATGTCAGGCTCCTGGGTCTCTCCCAGCATTTTGCAAAGCTGATGCAACACATGGAAACAACTCCAAGACAGGAATCTCAGCCCTTCCTTTTGATACAGAGGGATCAAAGGGAAGAGCTGGAGGAAAAAAAACCTGAAAGGCTGAAAATCCAGAAGGTAAAGGGCAAGAAGTGTCAACTTCACGTTATTTAAATCTCAAGGTTTTGAGCTTCCTCTTACTTTTGGTTTACTGAAGGTTAGGGAAGACTGTTCTGCAGCCAGGTTTTGGGCAATCTTGTGTTACTTACGAGCAACTTCACCCATCCCTGGAAGTGTCCAAGGCCAGGCTGGACAGGGCTTGGAGCAACCTGGGATCGTGGAAGGTGTCCCTGCCCATTGAAGGGGTGAAATGAGATGCTCTTTATTATCCCCTATAAAACCATCCTGTGATTCTGTCTTTGCCTCAGGGAAGGAGACCTGCTCTCCCTCTCTGTGCAGGCAGGTTTGTTCTGTGGGTCAGCTTCACGCTCCAGTGAAAAGTTGTGCTTTCCCCCCTGTAAATTAGCAGAAAGTCACCCACAATCTGTGAATAAATCACATCTGTGCAGTGCTATCATTCCCTAAAACCATTACAGTGTGTCGGAGGTGAGACTGGTAGGGTCATGCGTAGCAGAAGCAGATGGGTATTTTGGAGGCTCTTTTAAACTTCGCCAGCGAAATATCAAATAAATATGTACTTCAACTAAAGCGTGGCAGAAAGCACATTTGGTAAAAATTAAGTAACTGTACTGCAAATCATGTTGACAGGGTCTTTTTGGCCTTTTTGTGTCTGTTTCTCATTAAAATGGGGAAGGCTTATACCTATTTGTCTCCTGGGATTTATTCTTCTCCCCTCTGCCGCTGAGTCACTATCAGCAGCAGAATTATTGTTTGCAAATTAGCTGCCAAAGAGGAGGGGGTGTCTGCCCAGTTTACTTCTGGTTTCGTGACCACTGATTAAAAATCTTGTCTGCTGCTTATGTTATCGTATCAATTAGTTGAAGCAATCATTAATAGCTTTGCTTAATTATGGCTTAATTTCTTCAAATGTGGTCTTTGCACAAGATCTCAGGCGGCATTAACTCCCGGGTTTGGAGTGGCTGTTTCCAGGGGATTGTCAGTTTGACAGAAACACTGGCTCAAGATCACAAGTTTTAAAAATATCTCAAGAGTTGTTGGTTTGTTTGGTTTTTTTTCCCTTTAATTTGCATTTGTTTGTTTGCGAGCCATCAGGTTGTGTGCAGGCCATGTTTTTCATCATTGGGCCCGAACCAGAAAATGCAGATCTTATTCGAAAACAGAAAGCTGAGATTATCTAATAGGTGTGACTTTGTGACCTGGCAATTGAAAAGCAGAAGAGACACCCAGAATCTGTAAATTTTTCATGCTCTTGTTGCAGATTTCTGTCGTTCAATATCTTGGAATATTGATTTAGAAGGGGCTGTGAAAGATGACCACTGTGCACGTCCTCTCTTTGGAGGTGGTCAGGTCTTCACTACTCAACTTTTGGAAGGGTATTGACAGCATCATCTCTTGGATTAATTATCAGGCAGTTAGGAAGAATTTATTGGCTGGGAGGGTGGTGAGGCCCTGGCACAGGGTGCCCAGAGAAGCTGTGGCTGCCCCTGGATCCCTGGAAGTGTCCAAGGCCAGCCTGGATTGGGTTTGGAGCAGCCTGGGATGGTGGAAGCGTCCCTGCCCATGGCAGGGGTGGAACTGAATGATTTTTACGGTCCCCTCCAACCCAAACCATTCCATGATTCCATAATTGGCTGTTCCCAAACCAGACTGACATCCTACATAAGATTAGAGCCAGCAGAGCTTCTAAGACGCCCAAAACATGGTTGAATTCACTGTCTTTGCAAAAATGTGTCACATTCCTCTCCCTCTAAATCCTCCAAAGAACGGGATCTCCAAATCTCCCATTTCCTTGCCAGCTGTCCTGCTCTTGGACAGTCCTGCAGAAAATTGAAAGGGAAGAGCAGTTCCTAGAGTTCACTCAGTCCCTATCAAGCAATGAGTGTAATCCCAGTTGGCAGCAAAGGCAACTTTTGTTCTCTTTGATTGTTCTTTGCTGCCCCTGGAATACTCCTCATTACCCTCAGCAATATCAGAGGCTGAACTCCGCTCTCCCTCGCATTTGCTTTCACCTAATTAAGGGCCTGTTAAATAAGGTCAGATGCCCTCTGAGAAACGTCTGAATAGATGGAAAATCCCGCATGGATGCTCAGCTAAGGATGGAAGAGGCACTGTGTGAGTGCCTCTGTTTCTCAGCCAAGAATGATAAAAGTGATTTGGCCCACTGGCAAAACTGCAGCCTATTGTGCTGCTGACTCTTTTGAAATAATTCCTGATCAGCAGAAAGGCAAATTGGTGCAAAAAGTCATAATTTAGCTTGATTTTAACTCATTTGCTGCTTTCATGTGGGTGTTTCGGAGTGAGCTGGGATAATTCAGGGAGAAGGGAGTCCCTTAACCTCCTGCTGGGTTGGTTGTGTGTTCCAGAAGGGATGTGAAGAACTGAGAAAGCTGAGCTGAGCAGGAGAGGAACAGATTCAAGGTCTTGGAGGTGTCCCAAATGCATCCTTCATGGCAAGGGAAGAAATTCCTCTTGGGGCTGTCTCCATCCCATGAGATACATAGGCAGCTGGAATTCCAGCCCTCACTGTCCCTCAGCCTTGGGCTTTTCACACTTGAATTAAGATATTTTTGTTCTGGAAAAGCTTTCATGAGCCAGTTGATGGTGTGTTGAATTGCCCCACTTTGCCCTAAAACCAGTAGCATGCAAAGTGCCCTGGGAAGGAGGAAAGGCTGGGAGACAGTCCAGGATTTGGGAGACCTTGAATCATTCCCTGCCTTGCTCACAGACTCCTGTCACTTTCGGACACACATTGTGATTTTTGGGGTGGTCCTCTGCAGGCCAGGGGTTGGACTTGATGATCCTTCCAGCCCACGATATCCTAGGAATTTATGATTCAATGGCATCAGCTGTGGGCAAACCTCTGTAACTCCATGTGGCCTGAAGGTACAGAAGATATATCCAAGATCAGGACCTCTTTTGGAACTCTCTGTAGCACCTGCCACTGAGTATTGACAACTCAGCTGTCCTCCTGACCTGTGTAGATGCCCTGATGAGAGCTGGAAAGCTCTGTTGGTTCCCAAAGTTCAGAGGGACTTTTGCTTTGTCACCATCAGATGTCCAGTCTGAGCTTTGCTGCGTATCAGAGAGGGAAATGCTCCTTCAGAGAACAATTTGCAGCCACCCTGTCTTCTAAAGGACATGAGTTAAAGCTTCCTTGATCCCATCCAGAGGAACCTGGACAAGCCCAAGCTGTGTGGAGAGGACCAGCAGGGAGATGAGGACCAGGGCACAGCTGTTCACTGGAGGGAAGGATTTCACACAAAATGCAGGTTGGGATCCCTTTGCTTTGTGCTTGGCGTTGCTGATCCATGCCAGAACCATCCTTTCCAGGCCTGCCCCATCCCAGAGAAATTACTTCCCTGTGAGCACATTGCATTAATCACTGGGCCCAGCTGTGGGGGAGGATCTGCAGCTGCTGCAGTACTTTGAGTCCATGGATCTTAGTCGTGGACAGAGTCTAAACCCTGCCTGCTGGCAGGACATGAACTCCTGTAACTCTGGGTCAGAGCACTGCTGGTGAAATTTGCAGCTGATGAGCAGAGTGAGACGTCTTTGGCTGTGCCTGTGACAGAGCAGAGCATCAGGGATGAGCCTCTGGATCACCCCTGGGCCAGGAATTGGGTGCACTTAGTCCACAGTAACACAATTTATTGCCTGTCACACTAAAGGACCTGTGTTCACACACAGTGGTGGCATATTTGTGCCTGAACTCTCCAGTTGCTCCCTGTTCTATGTGTTCAATGTGTGAGGGTAGAACCACAGCTTTCCCAGTGCCATCTGTGGATCTGCATTTGGCTTGAGCTGCAATGTCAGCATCCATCTCTTAGCCTGCCAAAAAGCCACATCCCCATGCCAGGATACTTCCTCCCCAGGCTGCTCAAAGAAGCAGCACAGGAGCTGGGGGATTCTCAGAGGGTTCTGAGGGTGCTGTGTTCTCTAGGGGATGGTTTAATTCATCTCTGGGACTCCTTGCCTTAAGGTATTCATGTGGGAGACACACCTGAAGGGCTCTGCTTGCTGTCAGGACGTGAGGAATGGGACAGTCTAACCAGGTCTCCTTCCTCCTTCACTGTGTTTTGAAGTTTTAATTGTTCCCTCCAGTTCGTGGGCTTCTGCTGACAGGAGAGGGAAAATAAGAAAGGGTGGAGGAAGGAGTGAGCAATGCCCAGAAATGCACAAAGCACTTGCAGAGTCACTCTCTGGGTGAGGAGAGACAGGGACTATCGATCCTGGGGAGCGGGTGAGAAGCCATGGAGATGTCCCCTGGGGCACGGTGCTGCCCAGCACACGGCCTGGAGGTCACCTGGCACTATTGATTGTGGTGCTGTTCCTCTGTGGAGTCAAACACAGGCTGCTCAGTACAGCTGCTGTGCTGTTCTGGGAGAAAGAAGGTGGATGTGTGGAGTTTAATGCATCCCTCTCATGTTTTAAACAAAAAAAAAACCCCTCCACTCCCATCTGCCGGAGTCCTGTCAGACTGGTAGGTTGTGTTTTCAGCTAGGAATAGGTCAGAGTATTAAGGACAGCTCAAGGAATTTAGCTGGAAATCTGAAAATCTCCCTCCTCCCTTCCCCCCAGCCCCTGACCCTGTAACAGACCCAGAAGAAGGGGAGAAGAAAGAGGAAACCTAAGAAGCTGGTGATTACATGTGAAGCCTGGCAGATCTGTAATCCTGGACTCCATTAAACATCTGTCTGCTCCAATCTCCCTGACAGCCAGGTCTCCTCCTCTCACAGGGATCCCACAGGGCACTGGGAGGCACCGGATGCTAATCACCATCCTCTGCTTTGGTGTTCCACAGCTCAGCCTGGGCACCAGAGCTCCCAGGGAGGGGGTTTGGGCAGGGCAGGGCCCGTGGCTCAGGGCTCCAGGCACATCCACACCTCTGGGGTTGGAGCTTTTCCATCTGACACATCCTTGAGTGCTTTCCCGGATCGGTGCCCAGTGCCTGTCTGGGACCGTTCTCTTAATTATGGCATTTTAAACATTCCTCCAAAGTTGTTTCCATTACAGGCTCATGTGTCTTATTACTTTCTTTGAGGCAAATATTTGCTCTCTTGGGGCATTTTTCTTGCACCATAAGTGCACAGAGTTATCATTTTCTAGTGCATTTTCTATTTTTCATGTGATATCCCTGAACTCCTAAGCACACTCCATGTTAGTGGATTAATAGGAATTTCATTTGAAGACTCAGGGAGAATTTTTTTCAACGCTACAGAGTTTGCAGCATCTTCTGCACTCATGGCTTTGAGTCTTTCTTGCTGTAAGGCCCCTGTTAAACATCTTTCATCACTTTATATTACTTGATACAGTCATTATCATCATATACAGTAGGACCTGGAAAATGAAATCCATTCCAGAACCTGCCCTTGAAAGGCAAACTGGCATTTATGAGCATTTCTATTAAAAAAAAAAACAAAACCTTTAAAGTCATGCTGTAATGTTATTTTTTTCCCCATTTTTTTTTCAGGGTTTAGGTTTTCTTCCCAGTTCTTGTGATTTTCCAGTTTGTGACTGGAGACAAGAGTACTCAGCTACCCTGAAAATTATTTTCTTGTTTTATTTCCTAACTGAATGAAGAAGTAATGGGAATCTTTGAGACCTAAATTGGTCTGTCTTGCTTTGTTGTTTTTGTCTTTTTTTTTTTTTTTTCTTCAGAAAGATATTCTGAACCAGCAATCTGAGCACTTTGTCAATACCCTGCTGTATTTTAGTTTGTAGTGTAAACTTGGCTTTCACTTCTGTTTGGGTGGTTGGGAAGATTTGAGGGGACAGAAAAATCCATGCAAAAACTTGTGTGGATAAATCAGGTGGTTGTTTGCCTGCCTCCTCTGTGGATGTTGCACATGGAAAAGGGAATTCTCCTCCCAAATGTCGCATGCGTCATTGCCTGCATAAAGGCCCTGTTAAGATTTTTTTAAATAATGGGATTTTTTTAAATAATTGTCCTTGAACTTTTAGTTTTACCATTTCATCCCAACTGCAGCATTTCTCATATCATTCCTAGGAACCCTTTCCTTTAATTCACCTCCTGAATTCACCCCTTTTCCCCTCATCCTGAGCTCCTACATAAATACCTGCTCTCATGTCCCTCCTCTGAGAGTCTGGATCCATGGATGCCTTCGTGATGGATTTATAGCTCGCAAAGCCCTTTGGATTTCTCGGGGATGAAAGACAGTGTTTGTACAAGATCCCTGCCCTCATGACATAATTTGGGAAGCTTTCCCTGGAAGGAACCATCCAAGCACTTGTGAGTTCATGTGTCAGTAGTTTGTGCCCCTGAGAGCGAAGGGAACCCATGTGTTCCCTCCCAGCATCACATCAGGAATGTGTTTTGATGGAGTGTGGACTCCAGGGTGATTCACATAATTAATGTTGGATTCACGGAGCACTGGAAAGAAGGAGATGTTTGCACTGACCTGGGCTCCATCAGGACAAAGCTTCCTTTATTCCCAAAAGTTACAGCCTTGTTTTATTCCATTTTTTGGTTAATTGCAATAAAACAGGGAACAGTTTCTGGCAGTGAAGCCAAATGCTGCCTCGTGCATGTAGATCTCAGCTTTCTTCCTGTCCCCCAGAAAAGGATAACTCCATTCAGACTGACAGGGAATAAGCTCAAGCCATTCCTGGACACTGGAAGGTTTCCTCTTCCTCTTCAAGAGCATTATCTCCTCCTGAATCTTCCACCTCAGGCCATGAACTGGAAGCCTGGCCCTTATGACCCACTTGGCAGTGACTGATTGTGGGGACCTCTTTTGCTGTGGAAAATGTGGAACTGATTGTCTGGGCGACCCCGCTTGACCTGGGGAATTCTGCATTTAACCTGGCTTTAGACATAATAAACTGGAGTAATTAGCAGAGAAATTCAGTGGTGACACGTCTAATTGATTGGAAATGCCAGTGCCCCGATGAGAGCGGGGCTGTGGTGAGGGCTGTGCTGTGCAGGGGTCATCAGGATGCTGTCAGGAGGCAGGAAAATGCAGGGAAGGAATGTGGAGCCTGCTGGAGGTTTGCTTTTCTTTGCAGCTGAGAATGCTGCAGGTTTGCTTTTCTTTCCATCTAATGGCCTTGGTGAATGCGCTATCCATCACTAATTACTGATCCCTCCACTCAGCACTTTCCCAAGGTTGAGCTCACACCTCTGGGAAAATCCACCTCAATCTCTGCTTGCAAAGAGAAAAACACCTTTTGTGTTGCTCATCTGAAAATCCACCAGTTCGTGCCCCACCAAGGAGGCAAGGATGGGGCCTTTTTGGGAGAATATTTATTTCAGGTCATGGATTGATGATATCTTATCTCCCATGTCAGTGTGGATCTGTGATATCCCTTCCCAGGCTTTGCATTTCTGCCTCTAGATTGATAACAGTTGAAAAATACAAGATTTTAAATTAATTTCTCTTTAGGATTTGTGCTTAGAAGTAGGCATTTTGCTTGCCTGGTTGGTGGCAGGGCCTCAGGACTATGTGTGTGCACCCCTTGGAGCAAAGTACCCTGTGGCATGGGACCAGGAATGGCCTGGGAGTGTCTCCCAGACAGTCTTGGCCGTGGTTCAGGGATGACCAGAGCCAGTGGAAGTTTCTGAGAGGCAGTTTGGCTGCAGCTGCTCCATTTGCAGGCTGAGGGAGCTAAATGAGGTGTAATTCTGATGTGCTGTACTCACTGGCCTCAGGACCAGAGCGTGAGGCAGGCACATGAAACCTTTCAGTGCAGGCACAACTGTCCAGGCTGGGGTTGTGTGATTTGTGTAGGAGGGTTCAGAGTCTCTGTTACTCCTTGTGGCCTTCCAGTACTTAAGGGAAGCTTATAAAAAAAGAAGAAGAATGATTATTTACATGGACAGGTAGTGATAGGACAAGGAGGGAGATGGATTTAAACTAAAAGAGGAGAGATTTTGATTAGATAATAGGAAGAAATTCTTCCCTGGGAGGGTGCCCAGAGAAGCTATGGCTGCCCCTGGATTCTTGGAAGTGTCCAAGGCCAGGTTGGGACAGTGGAAGGTGTCCCTGCCCATGGCAGGGGGTGGAACTGGATGGGTTTTATTGTCCCTTCCAACCCCTTCCATGATTCTGTGATACTTCACGGGACAGGAGCCATTTGCAAGCTGTCAAGCATTTAGTGGTTTTTGCTTGTGGTGCTAATTAAAGGTTTAAAATCTTGATGAAGAGCTTCTTATAAACAGGAGTAGAAGGGAAGAGTGGGTAATGTTTGGGGAAAGCTGAGGCAGCCCACTGAGGGCGCTGGCAGCAGCCTCTGGAGGGGGATATATCAACCATATCTCATGGGAAAAGGTGAGAAAATAAAATGTGGGGCTCTTTTATCTCATAACATGGATACAGCCTCAGAGGTTACAACCTGTTGCAGCTGTCACACCACGAGGACTCTCCATTTGCTAAGGTTTTATTCTTCAGGGACTGGTTTTCTTGAGGTGCACCCTCCTCCCATCAACAGGGACCTCTGGAAAACAATTCTGGGCTTCAGGAGCACTTTCATATCCTTGATTAAAA
>VYXD01001826.1:767629-864460 GCA_013397195.1 Hylia prasina | reverse complement strand
AAAAAAAAAGAAAAGGGAAAAGGCAATGCAGTGACACCACCATATGCACTGAAACATCCTACAGAGATTGTGGAGTCTCCAAACAAACATTAGATGTGTAAACATCAGGATCAGCATTCCTTCACTGCAGACCCACTTATTGCCTTCCTGATGATTTATTTTCATTAATTTCCATGGCTAAACAGACAAAAGTGCTTGTGGCAAACATCGTAGGCTCTCCCTGCTCCCACACAACTCAACATCCCATCCCTTTCTCTTTCCCAGATTTTCTTTTTCAGCTGACAACCAATCCATCCTCTACTCCTTTGAGGCATGAAGTTTTCACAGCCCAGAGTTTGCAGGGACTCCTTTCCCCAGTCTTCAGTGCTCTGACACTTTTGGGATGTCATTCTCTCTGTTTAGAGGAGCAGTGGTAATGGTAGAGATGCAAAAAGATCTTTTAAATACTGAGGTATTTGTGTTTGATGGGTACTTTTGAGTTTGTGGCCTTTTGTTTGCTTCCTCCTGTGCTGTCTGGAAGGAAGGAGGATTCACACATGACAACTGCACTTTGGAATCGTTTTTTCTTAAAGCAGAGGGACTATTTGTAGGTTTAAGCACTGACAGTTTTGCCCCAGAATCCTGGAAGAAGAGAAAAAACATTTTTACTGGGCTGATGAAAAAGATGAAATTTTTTTGCTCAGCTGGGTCAGGTCCTTGGAAATACCCTGGAAATTTCACTGGGGCAGTTCTATTCTTCTTCTGCTTGCATTTGTTATTTATTTTCTGCCATAAAAAATGGCATCTCCAAGATACTAAAGTTTTTTTTTGTTTTGGTTTGTTTTTTTTTTTTTTTTAAATTTATTTTCCAAAAGTCACCCTGAGTTTTGTGGTCCATTTGTGAGGGGGAAAAAATGGTTTTTTTTCTGGCTCTGTGATTTGCTCTTAGCCTGGGATGGTGCTTTTTCTTCTGTTGACCATGAAAATAGTCATGTGGAACAGGGAAGTGATGGAGTTATTTATTTGTTATTAAATATACATGTAATACATATATTTACAAGAGCATGTGGTGACAGGACAAGGGGAAATGGCTTCAAACTGGCAGAGGGCAGGATTGGATTGGGTATTAAGAGGAAATTCTTGGCTGTGAGGGTGATGAGGCCCTGGCACAGGGTTCCCAGAGAAGCTGTGGCTGCCCCTGGATCCCTGGGAGTGTCCCAGGCCAGGTTGGATGGGGCTTGGAGCAGCCTGGGGTAGTGGAAGGTGTCCCTGCCCATGGCAGAGGGTTGGAACATGATGATCTTTAAGATTCCTTGCAACCCAAACCATTCTATGATAAGTAAACAGACAATATTAATATATTTTTAGTGATTTCTTCAAAGATTTCGTGAAAGGCTACAGCCTTTTCCTCACAAACTGCCCTCACCTTTGTGTGGGATTTGGAGCAGGCTGGGGGTGAATAAGGTTTTTCCCCCACCACACAAGAGGCTTGTGGTGAGATGATGAGGAAGGTGATGGCCGAGCCCATCAAAAGTAGAACCTACTGCACGTGTGGAGATCTGCTCAAGTGTTCCTGCCAGGCCAGAGGGCAAGGGGACAGTCCTGTCACAGAGGCACTACCTGGCACTTTTACACTTTTCTACATCCAGCCCCAGCGGGATCACCTTGTCTGCCAGGGAAGCAGGGCTGGGCTGGAAGGCAGCCCGTGCCTGGCAGGGCACAGCACCATTCCACTAATGCATCTGCAAATGGGAGGCTGCCCAGGGGCTCTGGGGATAATGGAGTGCCTGGGCTAATAAAATTAGCCTGGCATTTCACAGCCTGAGTGGGGAGGAGGGGAACTGTCCCTTTCAGTCTTCCCAATCATCCCCTGACGTCTCATTCCAGCCCAGGAAGGGAAGCAGGAGATGGGGGGAGCCTTCCAGCAGAGTGAAAACGTGCTGGGGCTTTCTGGAACACCAAATGGCTGGGCTGTGGTGTCCCCACCTCGGTGACAATGAGCACAGGCTCTGGGAGCCCCGAGCTGCCGTCACGCTCCGCCAGCCACCCTTCCCTCCGACGGGGCAAGGTTGGGAACACATTTGTCACTCCAGCTCCAGACAGCAAACGAGGCTGATTTAATTAACCCAGGGAGCCCTGCTGGCCTCGTCTGCGAGAGCTCAGGACAGCGCAGGACGTGGATGAGTGGAGGCAGGGAGAGGAGGGAGAGGGGGAGAGGGCAAAGACACGAGGCTGGTGGAGCGTCAGGAGCCATCTCAAAGCACTTTGCTTCCCACTGCTGAAAGCCCTTCACAATTAGTCTTGATGTGATTTACATTTACTTTAAGGCATCTGCATAATGGGGTACGGTGCACAGGAAATGCAGCCATGAGCTTCTGGAAGCTTTTGGGGACTGACAATTCCCACAGAGCACGAAATCTCCCTTTTCCCTGCAGCTGGAAGCGAGTCTGGCCTTTACAGAGAGTGTTCTTGTGGGATAAAATGCCAAAAATTTACCTTTCAGTGTGTCTGTACTCTCAGTTCTATGCATGAAGTGTCCAGATTTGCACTTCCTTTCCAACCTTTCTGATGGGTTTATTGGACTTCTTACTTGGACTTCTTACTTAAGCACCAAGCAGGAGGATTTTCACCTCTAGGAGAGTCAAAACCAGGTGAATGTTGCTTCATCCTGGGGGCTGGGGGAAGCTGGACCACCTCTGCCCACACCTGACAGGCTTTGGTGGGCAGGTTTTCTGTGAGAGACATCACTCCTGCTTGTAGAAAGTCACCTTGGCCAAGGAGCTCTGAAATTTTAATGCTCCCCACCAAATATTGACTCTCTGAGGGCGTCTGAGTAAGCCTTTAGTGGAGAAGTCGATATTTGTCTGATGTTTCAATGGATAATGTTGCTTTTCTCTGAATTTCCTCTGGACTCTGCTGGCCTCTCCCAAACTCACTGCACAGTGGCAGAAGCAAGATAAAAACACGGGAGGAGGAGGGAGTGCTCCTTTTGGAGGAGGAGGGAGTGCTCCTTTTGGAGGGTTGTTTTGTGCTGTCCACTTCTGCCTGCCTTAATGAGGCTCTTTGTTGGGTGCCTTTCTCTAAACTCAGCGTCTGAGCCTGGTGTAATCACTTCCAGCACACAGCAATCCTTCCCCATTTGGCTCTCCCTCACTCTCTACGGAATTTGGACAGCCAAAATTTACCACGGACACAGCAGAAACGTTGCAGTAAGTGGAAACACATCAGCAATTTTCCGTGACAAACACCCCTCTTCCCACTGGAGATCAGCACAGGATAATGTCACTGCATCCTGAGTGGGTCTCATCTGTCCTGCTGAGAGAAGAAGCTCCAGGTGAGATTTTTAGGCAGGGTTGCAGCCATATATTGGTAACAGAGGACAAATGTGTCTCTGTTTTCCTGCTTTACTGTAGCTCCTCAGTTGAGTTCTGCAGCAAAGGCTCCATCCTGCCTTTGGACATGGTCATTCTGCCCTTGGACATGGTCACTCTGCCCTTGGACATGGTCATCCTGCCCTTGGACATGGTCATCCTGCCCTTATACACGTTCACTCTTCCCTTGGACATGATCACTCTGCCCTTGGACATGGTCATCCTGCCCTTGGACATAGTCACTCTGCCCTTGGACATGGTCACTCTGCCTCCTTGGGCAATTTAACATCTGTCCCCTACAAGTCTGAGCTGCAGAAGGATCCCAGTGGGGTAGAAGTAAATATACTGCCTCTCAGGTAGCAAAATCACTGCTGCAGGTTAGATTTCTGCCAGTTTCCCATCCATCAGGGACTCAGTCTAAGCTGGCTGTGCCTCCTAAGGAAGAGTAATCCTGTAAACAGCATAGCTCTAATATACTGAACAATTAAAGAGCTTGTTCCTGATTGAAGTTGAAATTCATTATATTTCCATTTGCAAGGCGAGACAGATTTCAAAATAAGTGAAAAAAGGAGCTAATTTATATTTCTGTCTGTGCTTGTAGCAGCTAGTAAATAAATCCAGGTGCACAAGGGGAGTTGGGAGACTTTAATTTCAATGGCAGCTTGGGAGTCTGGTAACTGTGGGAGTCTGGACCTAAAATAAATGCAGAGGAACGGTTTTCAGGAGCAAAGGGCATGGGATTTGTGGGTGCATCTTTTTTGCTGTTTTAAATTTAGTCACAGAATCCCAGAGTGTTTTCTGTTGGAGTGGACTTAGAGATTATCCAGTTCCACCCCCTGCTATGGGCAGGGACACCTTCCATGATCCCGGGTTGCTCCCAGCCCGGTCCAACCTGGCCTGGGACACTTCCAGGGATGGGACAGCCCCAGTTTGACTCTCCAGGGCAGATTTTATCCTGCCCAGCTGCTGCTTGATGCCTTCACAGGTCTGTGGCATGTCTGAAGGACATCCCAATCTGGGGTTGACATTTTTGGGGTGGTCACCTCAGCAGGGCAGCCTGGGCTGGCAGGAGGTCTGATCAATATTTATCTGGCCAAGAAAGGGAGTGAGTGATGCTGGTATGAGCAGTGTCATATTTAAAAGGTGTCTCCACTTAACTGGAGGTCACAGTGTACACTCTCCTTGAGTGGTGGCATCATTTCATAAAAAAGCTTTTTCATTAATTAAAGTCCCTTAACCTTGCATCGTGCTCAGGGTTTGGTATAGAAGCTTATTTTTTCTGATCAATACATATTACCATATTTCCTAGAAAGAAGCTTTCACCCCCTCAATTAGCTGAGGAAAAAATAATTGTGTGCATTTGAAAGCATTTTGTGCCTCTAGTATCCATTAAGTGGATCAGAGCTGCAGTTTTCTTGTTCTTATGGACTTTTGTCCATATCAGTTACCCAGAGGAGCAGAAAGCATTGTTTGCTCTCATTCAAATGATATTTCAATGAATGCCAGGGGAAAATGGTGATTCTGTTCTGCCTATTTATTTATTTATTTATTTTTAATTTAAGCTTGAGGGGTGGGGGATGAACTCATGAAAATACCCTAGCCCACAAATCAGGAGTTTTGGGGTTGTGATTTCCACGTGGTCTCCGTGTGATCACCCACAAGTCACTAAAGGCCCCAAACAGCTCCTTGCAGCAGGGTTTGGCATTTATTCTCATGCAACACCCAGGGCCACCGATTTTGATGAGGTTTCCAGTCAGGAACATGCTTATTAATTTATCCCCAGAATTAATGGAATTGGGCAGGAGAGGAGAACAGTTTCATCTCCCAAACCTTCCCTCTCTTCCAACTTCCAGCACTCTGGGAAGCCTTTGGGCAACTTGGCACTCCCAATCCAAGGGCAAAGCCCTGCAGGTGGACTCACCCCCCAGCAAAATGTCCTCCTTCCCTCCTGCTGGGCTGGAATTAATATTCTTATTTCAATCCCTTTGTACAGGAAAAGCTAAAAATTAATTGCCTGTGCACACGAGAGGTGAACAAGCAGATGCCCAGGAAAGCACAACAGAATTATTGAGTGATTCTGCTTTAATTAAGTGCATCAGAGAGCTGGGAATGGTGGGGCCCCGTGCTTGGTGCCAGCAACATCATTGAGAGGAGGATGTGAAGGGATGGCTGCTGCCAAGGGATGATGGAAGGTACTCAAGGAATATAGAAAGCTATTTTAATTCTGGCTTCCTTTGAGAAAGCTGGAGCTACAGCCAATAACCATAAAACTACTGGGGCAAAGCTGCAAACGCACCAAGGGCATCCCTCAAGCACTTATCTCTCTGAGCCCTGGAGAAGGGACACCTTTTATCAGTGAGAGGGGGACACAGCAGAGCTGCAGCTGTGAATTCCCTGCACAAAAAGGGCCGCAGGCAGCATTTTCAATGCCTGAAGCTGGCACCATCCAAACCATCCAAGAGGGAGGAATCTGGGGGCATCGTCCCTTCTGAGCAGGTGAAGCAGAGAAAGCATCCAGACACCTGCTGGCAGTGGGAGAGGGAAATTGGCCCTTTCAGGGTGAAATATGCTTGATTTCCTGCAGGTTCAGCTTTAGGATAACACGAGGTACCCTCAGCAGTAGCTGCTTCACAGCAGTGCTTGCAAAGAGAGCCAAAGCAGCTCATTTTAGAGAGTTATTTGCAATGTCTGTCAAAAGTGATTTTTACTACGAGTCTCCTCTCTGACACAGCTAAGGGATCTTGGCTTGTCTCCGGTGTCCATGTTTTTTTCTCCTCAGAATTCCCTGTGATCCTTACAGAGATGTTGGAGACTCTGGCTCTGCAGCTCAGATTTTTGTCCAAGGTTCACACCCAAAGCAGAGACCATGTTGTTGACAATTATTCCAATCATTCTGCCACCGTGTCAGCACATGCCTGTGGCTCTGCTGGGCAATGAATATGTTTTTTTCCCCCAGGGAATTAATTCTCATCCCTCTGGGAGGGTGCAGCATTTCCCCTTTCACTTCTCTCTGTCCCCGGCTTGCCCAGGTCCTTGCTCTGTGCACCTGAGGTGGCCTGAACAGTGATGATTTTGGGGTCTGCTACCCAAAGAATGGCCAGAAATGGATTCTGAGGAGTCACACAATCACTTCTTCAGCTTTAAGTCTGAGTGCTGGGACTGAACGTTCTGGAAAACTCAAGCTTTCCTTCAGAGCTATTGAGATTTTCTTGTCACCTCCTTCTATTCTGGCTCTCCTCTGTAAAGGAGAGGTCCCACCCCAGGGACACAGATCCCACACTAGGAGATGACCCACCTGGAATCAGCAGCAAGGCTCAGACATCAAGGGGTGTCAGGATGACTGCAGCTAATCCTGCAGTAATTAAAGTCTTTTAGCCCTCGGTTCCCAGCCTTTAAAGACCCAAATCCACATCGCTGCTGTAGGAAATGTATCTGGGGATCCCAGAGGCGAAAGTGCTGACAAAGAACTCCAGAGAAATTAGGAAAATCAGTGATCCATGGCAAAACCCTTCAAGGGCATCTGTGGGGCTGCTTCTCAGAGTGCATCAAGCACAGAGGGAAACAGGGAATTTGTGGGAATGGCTCCCTGGGGGAACCATGGTGTGGAAGCTCCTTGGCTTGGTTCTTATGGACTAAGTGCAGTAGGGGTCAGGGCATTCCCCCTAAAGGTTTGTTCATCTCCTGGTTTATTTCCATTCTCCTCTAACCTTCTGGGCACTGCACTGGTTCAGCTGCTGGTCCTTAGATGTTGGAGGATATTCTGTTAAACACTGTAGTTGTGCTTCAGTGCATAAAGTTGTTCTTCAAATCACAGAATCATTAGGGTTGGAAAAGCCCTCCTAAGATCAAGTCCAAGAATTAATGCAGCACTGCCAAGCCCAGCACCAAACCATGTCCTTAAAAGCCACACCCATGCATGATTTGAACACTTTCAGGCTTTTGTGTAACAGGAAGATAAACTTAACAAAAAAGCCCAGATCAAGTGCTAAGGGTCTAGAAACAGCTAAAGATGGACTTAAAGTTTGAACCACACTGAAGGAAAAGAAAATGTAAATTATCTCCATTTATCGTCATAGCTGGAGCCTCAAAGGTGCTGTCAAGTTTTGGTAGAGGTGCAGTGGGAAAGCTGGGCATGGCCTGTGAATGGAATAACAGAGCTGCAGGAGAGCAGTAAAACTGAAAAATAACTTGGGAACTGTGGAGATTTTGGCACATCCACTGTGGTGTTGCTACCAACCAACCTGGGCCCACTGGGAGCCTTTGGGCAGGGTTAGGATTGTGGCCAGAGAGGAAACAGCAGTGAAAAATGAGGAGGATGTTGGGGTCTTCACTGGAGTTTTGTGCAGAGAGACCTTTTAGGGCAGCCCTAATCAGAGCATATCCTCATCACAAGGAATGTGCATTTTGTCACACTCTGGTCCCAGGTCTAGCACAGCATCTCAGGGCCCAAAGGTAGAGAGGAGATCACCTGGCAAAGATCAGCTCCAGCCTAGCTAAGCTGAAAGTGAGCATCCATTTCCAGTATCCAGAGCAAACTGGACCTCTTCCTTTTTCTTTGCCTACAAAGGTGCTGCAGTTCTGTGCTGCTCCTTTAATTTTTATGGCATTTTGCTTCTTTCTGTGGCGTGCAGGAACTTGCAGTCTGCTGGTAACAACATAAGATCACAGCGTGGTCTGCTTTATATCTGCATATGCACAGAGACACACAGTGTTCCTCCCAGCATGCTGGATGAATAAATTCTGGAGTAATTTTTCATTGTTGCCTTTATGAGCTTCAAGAAAAAAAAAGAAACCTCCAAAACCCCCCAAAATGAATAAATAATTTATTCTAATGAAATTGCAGTTTATTGTGATAGACTTTACCTAGCCCAGAGTGCACATGGAATCCAGGACATCTTGTCTATATTCTCATTATATCAATTTTTTTTCTTTTTCAGAGAGTCCATGAAGTTTGTGTGTATATATTTGCATTTATGGGAGAGCACGTGCATGTGAAAGCAAGAAAGAGGCAAAAAGAAATGTAGTTTCTTTCTATCTGTACATGAATCATAGAATGGTTTGGGTTGGAAGGGACCTAAAGATCATCCAGCCATGGGCAGGGACTCCTCCCACCACACCAGGGTCTCATCAAACCTGCATTAGCCCCCAGGGTGCTGGGCCTGGCCTTCCAGAAACAGAACAAATCATTTCTTTTTTCTCTCTTTGTTATTTTGATCTGTAAGAGATCAAGGAATTGGATTTCCAGCGCCTTGAAGCTCCTTCCTCCCTGAATTTTCTGCCACTCTGGTCCATTTAGATGTGGACCAGAACATTTTTTACTCCATGTCTGCAGCAGGGTTGGGGTGGGCTGGCCTTGGCTGGACATCAGGTGCCTACCACCCAACCAGTCCATCACTTCCCTCCTCAGCAGGACAGAAAATGAGATGTAAAAAAACTTGTGAGTCAGCATAAAGGCAGTTAAATAAAGCAGAAACGAGAACTGTGCACAGAAGCAAAGGAAAACAAAAGATTTACTCTCTCCTTTCCATCAGCAGGTGAAGTCCAGACACTTCCCAGGAGGTAGGACTTCAGTACGTGTGGCAGTTTGTAAGACAAATATTTTGCTAACAAATCCAACTCCTCTTCCTCCTTTTTTTGTAGCTTTTATATCTGAGCAGACACCATATGGTCTGGAATGTCCCTCTGGTCAGTTTGGGACAGCTGTCCTGGCTGTGTCCCCTCCCAGGATCTTGCCCACCCCCAGCCTGCTGGTGAGGGGGAAATGTTGGAGAGACAGCCTTGATATTGTGGCCAAAACACTGGAGTGTTCCCAACACCTTCCCATCTGCCAGTCCCCAGCACTGTGAGGGATCTGGGGAAATTAACTCCATCCCAGCCAGGCCCAACTGGAGGGCACTGAGGGATTCTCCTCTCAGCAGGGAAACCTTGCCACGTAAATAAAATAGAGATAAACGACTGCTTTGCCACGGGGCTCGTTTAATGCCTGACGCTTAAAATGAAACAACCCACAAATTCACACGGAGGGAAACAGGGAGCTGGGAAAAGCAGTGCCTGAGCTCTTCCCTCACTGATTCCAGGGGCTGGTTTGCACTGGTAAAGGCAGATAAAACCTGGGGTGTGACATCCCTGCGAGATGAGGTTTTAGGGAGATGAGGAAGCCAAAGCAGAGGGGCACGGGGTCGCTGTGGCTCCCGATTGCTGCTGCCCCTTGCTCAGGCACGCTCCAGGATCACCATTCCCGAGCAAACCCGGATCTGGGTTTCCCTTAATGTGCCACTGGCTGCTTCTCCTGACCTCTCCCATGCTGCCTATTACCTCAGCTCTGCTTCCCCTCCCTTCTGATCGAATTACTAAAGCACACAGTGGAGTCTCTTGGCTCAACAAAATTTAATGACAGTGACAACGGAGGAGGATAATAAAGATAAATCAGCTGCTCCCAGGAAGGAAAGATGAAGTAAGAACAGAGTGAGTTAGAAGGATACACCATGTAGTGACCCTGGCGTGTGCACGTCCCTCATCATCCCTTTTCTCTCAACATCTGTGAGAGGAAAAGAAGGTTTTTTCCTGCTTTTTGGGGGTTTTAACAGGGAAAGCAGAGAGCAGAGGGCACCGAGGCACTGGAGATTTCTGTCTTAGGCTTGTACTTGCCCAGGAATTTGGGGCACATCACCACCCGTTCTCCATCTCCTCCCCAGGCTGAAGCCTGAGAAGAGACCAGGAGAAGTTTTTCATTATGGAGAACTGTAACAAAGATCAGATCCGGGGTTTTCATCTCATCCCTAGCCCTGTGTATTCATGTGATCCACACAGTAAAGGGAAACGGAGTTTGTAAAGGAGCTCCTTCATTCTCAATGCCTATAAATCCCTGGGCACACCAAATCTCGTTAATCCAGCCTTTTCTGGCATGATTTCCTTATGGAAGCCAGTGGAAGCAGAGCCTGCAGTGACTGTGACTACTGAAATCTCCTCTCTGACATTCACCATGCTTCCAGTTGCAGAGCATTTCCTTTTTAATGATAATTCTGGGGAAAAAAAAACCAAACAAACCCTCACCCTTCAATTGCAGATCCTCTCTCCCCTCCCACCAGGTTGTTAAATGTTTGCAGCATTGCTCTAAACAGCCCAGCACAAAACAGTGAGCTGTAGCTGAGGCCTCCTGCCAGCTCAATAAACTTAATGGACATCCTCAAGAACTTTAACTGGGAAGATTTAGTTCCCGAAGAAGGAGGAAGCAAACAGCCAGAGCAGCTTTGTCTGCCTGTTGTCCCTCATTTTGCCAGAAACAGCTGTTCACGCTGGGATTAGCTCAGAGGTTTGTGCTGAGCAGAGTCTGACTCACAAGAACAAAAACAGGAGATCATTACATCTCAGTGCAGGCTCCAACTGCTGCGGGCTGCACAGGGAGAGAGAAAATTAACTGGAGTGGGAGCTCGATCTGCAGAAACGCTGCACAACTTCTGCGTGTGACAGAGGAGAGGGAGGAGGGAGCACATCCAGCTCTGCGGGGCTGGGATGGAGCTCCAGCCAGGGGGATGGAGGAGATGACTGCCAGGCTTCCCTTGATGCAGCCCCTGTGGTCAGGATTCATGTGAAGCCAATGCTCAGAAGAGGAGGAACAAAATTAATCATTTTACAAAGATGCTACTTATGCAGAAATTCCACTTCCCTGCAGACAGTGAGTGATGGGAGCAATTTCCCCAACTTTCTGAGGCAGGTGGAAGAGTCTTCACCCTCACACGAATTTCTCTGTGAAGAATAATCTCTAAGTTAGATTAGAGGCATTATTTCCACACTTTAGTGGAAGGTGTCCCTGTCCATGGCAGTGGGGCTGGAGAGAAATGATCCTGAAGGTCCCTACCAACCCAAACCATTCCATGATTCCATGGAAATGTGTGGTCTGGTTTACAAAGTCATGCTGGACAAATCATAAGGGTTGGAAAAAATGGGCAGAAGCACAAGACAGAATCAAGTGAGAGCTCTCCATCCTCACCTTATTATTGTTATAAACAAGGAACCAGCATCCCTCTACCCAACGTGACAATTTAATAGCACATTGAATATCAGAGAGCAGCTACTGATTTAACAACAACTTCCTTTCTTCTAATAACTTATTTTCCAACAGTGATGGAAGCTCTGGAGAGGGGGAGAGGAAAGCAGCAGGTTAAAAGGTTGCTTGGACATTCTTTCACATTAAATCTGTGCTTGCAGCTCAGGAGCTCCTCTCCTCTACTCATCCTTGTCAGGGGACAGCTTGTGGGTGGAAACAGCTCTGCAGCCTGCTCTTGTAAATCCTGAGGAGCCCACAGGGCTTCACCAGACAGGCTCTCAGCCCCAGTTTGGTGCTGATGTGAACTTGGGGTCACCTTTCTTTGTGTTTCTGTCTTTCAGGCAGGACTCCCCCCCTCACCCTTCCGCCCTGTAACATAATAAACAGTGCCCCGAAATGCTCAGCAAGCCCATTCCCCCATGGGTAAGTCATCATTGCCTGGAACAGAGCAGGCTGCACTTCCATCATCTGCTGATGGCTGCTGCCAAGTCTTTTTATTTTTTTTTCCCCTTAATTTATTTTTGTACTACTCATCAAATAACTCAGTGTTGTCACAGCCCAATGGCTGAACCACATAGCACCAAAACTCATGAGAAAACCCTCCGGACAACAAGACCTGGAGCTGCTGGCTCAGGGTTACCTGGTACCTTGGTTGGCTGCAATTAATGCTCCTGAAGCCCTGGCTACCCTTCCACATTGGCCAAAGACCTGGAGTTGTGCTTTGCTGCTCAGCCCCACCAGTTCTGCCTTGCAGGAATGTGCCCCAGGACCATCTCTCTCTTCTCAAGCGGGGAGAGAGGAGAGTTCAGATTTCCCCTCTGTTAGGTCACCAAGTGCACCTTCTGGAACAGATTCATTGTCATCTCACAGAGTGAGGACATTGGAAGTCTCTGCCATGAGCTCTATTGATCCCTTGACTTGATTAGTCGGTGTATTGAATACCCCTGCTTTTCTAATCTAATTAATGCAAGATAAATACTCCATGCAGGGGCCTGGAGTCACGTTCCAGGAGTAATCAGGGACTGGGACTGATTAAAACCAGAAGGCTTCAAGGATAATTTATGGACTACTTGACACTGCTGGCAGGTTGGGGCATTTTGGAGGGCTCTGTGTGGTCCCTGGCTCCAAATTGCCTCCTTGCTCCACATCCAAATTCCTGCTCAGCCCTCAGTAAGACAGCTTTGGGTTTGAAGGGATTTAATCTCTGGGGTGAGACACCAGCCTGGAGGTGAGGACATCTGGTTTCACGTCTCACCAGCAGTGGGAGGACACTGTGCCAGAAGGGCAGATGAGTCACTTCAACTCTGACCTTAAGAAAATCACCACATCATGGGCTGATGAAAATACTGAGCACCAGACAGCTGGGGACTTCTCTGTTATTTGGGAATCTGTAAGGAAACAGAAATAAATTACGGAGATGGAGCTCAGTTCCAGTTTGTCCCTGTTTCAGTCCAGATCCTGGTGCTTCAGGACAAATGACTGCTCTGGATCAAGAGGGATAACTGGAGTAGGGAAGGTGATGGTGGTAATTCATGTCACGTGCATTAATTAATTAACTCACTCCCACTAGGAGGGAAGTAACACCATCACTGCTGTGAGGAACAGGGAGAAGAGGCAGTGGGAATTTTCATGCCCAAACCAGGGCAGTGTGTGCTGCAGATGTGATTGAGATCCTGGGGGTGAATTTAGTTCCAGTCACCTCGTATGCTAAACCCTAACTCCTGTGGAAGGACGGAGTGGATTGTGACAGAGGATTCACCTTCCCTCTGCTTTGTTCTCCATCAGTGGTGGCTCTTGTGACACCTGGCTGTGGGATCTTCGTCCTCCCACACCTCACCGAGCATGCAGGAGGAGCAGGGAGGAGTGGAAGGGTGGAATTCCAGCGCAGTCTGTGGAGAAACTGCTCTAAAATATCTCCAGAGTGTGGGACAAAGGTCTTCCGTGAGATGTGGTGGGCAGTGAGGGTTGGGCCAAGCTCCACCTGCCCCCATTGCAATCACCCTGTGGCTGGAATGGCGTGAAAGTTTTTTTCCAGGGAATAGGGAGCCCGGGCAGGGGGTCACTGATAGAAATGGCAGGGCCATCTATTCCAATCCCTTCCTTTTGCATGTGTGTTTTCCCAGGCGAGAGCACAGCTCGTACAGCCAGGGGAAGGCAAGGGCAAGTTCAGCAGCCAGATGTAATTGCATTTTCCTCCACAATTGCCTCCAGGGCTGAACCACGGCCCTCCTGCGCCTGCCTCTCTCCTCACAATGCATCAGAGAGAATTGGTGTAAAATCCAGTTAAAAGGCCACTCTCGGGTCTCAGCTGCTGCAGCACAAATTGCGGATGAATTTCCCCTCTCCCGCATCCTCCTGATGGGTTTTGTCACCCAGCCCCATATGGCTGGGTTGGATTTCTTCTCTCAGCCTGGTCTTGTTGGTCCCTCATCACAGCCCTGCTCGTGAGCTCTTTCGGAGCAGGGCTGCACTTCAGGCTCCCTGTTTTACAGCGGTGTCATTACACAAAGATTTCTCTTCCTACACGTGTAAAAGGGAGCCTGAGATTAATGGGGTGTTGGAGTGGATAATCACAAATCCAGCTGCCCCAAGGTAGCTGAGAACAGAGATGGTGCAGGGCAGGGGGAAAAGGGTAGTGGGGCCTGAGGGAGCTTTGTAGGGTACATTTATCACACTGTTGGCAGAGAGATGCAATTTATATGGATGGAGCATAAATCCTGCTGGAGTTGCAGGAGGCTCCATACGGGCAGCTGAGCACCTGGGCCTGCTCTGCTCTGGAGCCTGAAACGTGCTGCTGAGCCCATCCTGCCAGCTCTCTGCTGCTCCCCTTCTCTTTCCTGCATTTCCTCCTCCCTTTCATGTCTTGGTGATTTCCATCCTCAGCCCACCCAAGAGCCAGCCCCTCTCTGGGTGCAGGTGAGCGGGAAGGGCATTTCCCTGTGCTCTGATCTCTGCCATCTCTGCTGGAGTCACTGAATTATTGGGAATAGTTGGAGTTACTGGAAAGGCTCTGCTTTCTCCTCATCAAGCCATCCCCCAGGAACAGGTTCTGCTCCAGGTATTGCTCTCAAAAGACCTCACAGGATCACAGAATGGTTGGAGTTAGAAGAGACCTTAAATCTCATCCAGTGCCACTCCCTGCCATGGGAAGGGACACCTCCCACCGTCCCCGACTGTTCCAAGCCCCAATGTCCAACCTGGCCTTGGGCACTGCCAGGGATCCAGGGGCAGCCACAGCTGCTCTGGCAATTCCAGCCCAGCCAGGAATTCCTGCCCAAGATCCCATCCAGCCCTGCCCTGGGCACTGGGAAGCCATTCCCTGTGTCCTGTCCCTCCAGGCCTTGTCCCCAGTCCCTCTGCAGCTCTCCTGGAGCCCCTTCAGGCCCTGGCAGGGGCTCTGAGCTCTCCCTGGAGCCTTCCCCTCCCCAGGCTGAACATCCTGGGAACAAGGATGCTGTCCTATTGGTTCTTGCTGGGTTCCATGCTGTACCTCCATACCCTTCCCAAAAATCCACCAAGCACATCTTCCCCGTATCATTAATTTTCCTCTTAACATCTCATGGGGAGGCTTGTTTGCTTTTTCACAATCCTGGAAAATACTTTTCCTTTTGGTTTTACATTTTAGAACACAGAGGACCAATTCCTCCATTATTCTGTCCCTGTCACTGCACAGCCACTCTTCCCTGGATTTCAGCCATGCTTTGTGCACCCCCAGCTTCCACTGCCAATTTAACAACCACAAATTTGTTATTCAGCTCCAATCTGCACACACACACACACACACACACACACGGAGGGGTCCCAAGAACTTGGAATAAGCTTTGGAAATGAAATAATAAATAGAGACCCTCCTCCCTCCCTTCCTCACACATTCTACGTGTTGCTCCAGCAAACGTTGAATAAATCACTGAGCTATGGGGTAATAAATCTTTCATGAGATTAGGACCATCTGAACTTCAGCGATTGTGTGGGGAATGTATAAATTCACATGCAGATATAGAGTGAAGGGGAAAAAAAAAGAATCTTTAGATTAGTTATTAACTTTGGAAACACTTGATGAGTTTTGATTCATTAAGTGTTTCAAAGTCTTGTTAATTTAATAAGTACCGATGAGGCTGTAATGTAAGACAACAATCAGTAATTTGGAGGGGGGAAATAATAAAGTAGTCATTACACAGCAGAATGTTTAATCAAAGAATGTGGAAACTTACAGTTTCACATTAATTTGAAAAGGTTGGAGATTTAAAATTAATATTAGCTCTGACACAGGGAGGCTTTCTCTACAAGCAGATAGGGTTTATATAATTGCTTAGAATTAAAATGCCTGTAAATTTAATGGCTTCACCTCTTTAACTGGATCCTCAGGCTCTATAGGTAGAATAGAAATAGAACTAAACCAGTCACGGTCCTTCAAATCCATTTGGAATTTTGGCAGCAAACCTCAGGCTTTGGTATTCTTCTGGTATCTTGTCCTGGAATGGAAAGAGCTCCCAGGAAACTGAGGCACACCAAGGAAAACTCAACTAACTTTTGTCAACCATGGAAACATCTCTTGTTGCCCAGGGAAGTTTTGGATGCCCCTGGATCCTTGGAAGTGTCCAAGGCCAGGTTGGACACTGGGGCTTGGAACACCCTGGGATGGTGGGAGGTGTTCCTGCCCAGGACAGAGGGTGGCACTGGATGGGCTTCAAAGTCCTTTCCAACCCAAACCATTCTGGGATGATTCTGTGATGATGATCTTCATCTGATTTCTTACCTGAGACTCCACCAGCAGTCGATATTGGAGAGACAGAGTTATTTTTATGCTGTGACCTCTCTCACTTCCTTAAGGGTCTGTACCAGCATTCCACTAATCCTTCCCCAGATCCTTCCCCCCATCCTTCCCATGCCCTCCAAGGAGGGAGCATGGACAGCTTGTTTACACACAGCCACGGGCATTTCACACGTTCAGTTTTATCCCACGTCTGTGTCTGCTGTACCTGTGAGTGTGTGGGATGTGTTGGTGCTGTACCTGTTTGTAGGACGGAGGAGAGAAATCCAGGTGGGCCCTGGTGCTGAGTGTCCAGCTCCGAGACAAGCAAAGTCATTGCAAAACTATTTCTGGAACAAGGGCAGCTGGATGAGTTCTTGGAGCTCTTGATGCTCCACCTTTTCCCAGGCAAGCCCCATAATTCTAAGACTTATTATTTTCACATTTCTCCCCATCCTGACAGGGTTCATTCTACCCATGACTCTTCATTTGGTGTGGTTCTGTAGGGGACAGGGTGACACTCTCCAGCTAAGCAGAGTGGGAATGATGGTCTGACAAGCAGCAGGAGCAGATAAATGTGATTTAATTTGTCCTCTGTCTGGACTCAACTTAGGTAAGCAGGACAAATCTGTCCAGACACAGTTTGTCACTCTTTAAGTGTCTGTCCAGGCTTTCTCCTCTTCAAGGACAGAAGGAGCAGGGAGCAGTCTCCTCTCACAGCCAAGCTGCTGGAAAATCCAGTTGGGATTCAGCTTGGATTCACCATTAGCAGGCTGGAAAGGTGGGCTAATTAAATGGATTTCAGGCCTGTGTGGGCTCAGCTTTGCTTTGCTGCTGCTGATGGTGTCCTGTGGGACTGCTGGATATGGAAAAGAGCTGACTTTGGGAAAACCAGAGCAGAAACCCTGCCTGGCTTTGCAAGGCTCTGCCTTCAGCATGCGAATCTTTGGGTGCAAAGGGATTTTCCCCTCTGCAGAGACTCAAAATATTCAGAGTGTTTCTGCTCTCCCTGGGAGATCTTCATTGTATTCTGGAAAGAGAAAACTCTGGGCAAAACAAAGTTGGGATATTTGAAGGAGTCAAGTTTTTTTGGAAAGGAAGAGTCTGTGTTTTTGTGGAGTTCAACCACTTTGGAGAACAACCACCCTCTAAAACCTTTTTTTTTTTTGCATCTTGGATGCATATTTTGTCCTGAAAACTATTGTTTAAAGACATGTTGACTTTCTCCTCTTTTATATATAGCAGTTCATTTCTTTCCCTTCCTTGCAGGAGACTAAAATGAAATGATTTTTTCCTTTACAGACCACTTGAACCATTCTTGTTGTTTTTCGTTAATGTCCTTTTGATAAGGAGAAGGAAAAAACTCAAGAAATACCCAAATTTCAGTTTGATCCTAGTTCAAAGATTTATTCTGTAGGCTGGTAAACATAACAGGAGAAAATTTGTTTACTGTATTTTTTCCCTAATTTCTGCCCTTGTACAGCTTCAGCATTCTCCCAGTTTTTGACATTATTTCCTGTGCCCACTGAACACTTTTGCTCTGTATTTTTGACCCAGTTTCCATTGGCTGCACCCGTGGGTTGACAGGTCATGCTTTTAAATTATCCCTGTTCTTCCAAATGATGTCCTCTCTAAATTTTTTTTTTAAATTATTATTTTTATTATGTGCTTTCATGGCACCAGGAGATGAATAACAATAAGGAGGCAAAGACACCTAATATTTATAAGATTATTGCAAACTACTGTGTGTCCTCAGGTGGTTTCATGCTCAGCAAAGAGGTTTATTTAGGGGTGAATAGTAGTTTCCAAATATATCTATATGGAGGGACAGATGATTTGTAAGCTCTACTGATCTTCCTACAAAAAAAAAAAGGAGATTTTTTCTGAGCAGAACTGGATGTGTGATTTTTATGGCGCTCCCTTGATGTAGGGATGCACTTTGTTCTTCCTGTGATATCCATTAATTCCATGCAATGTTCAGGTAAACTGGAGGGCAGGCAGCCTCCATTGCTGACCTGCAGCACCACAGCTCCTGCCAGATTCTGGGCCAGCACATAGGGAGGGGGAAGGAGGGGGATGAGATGAATTGTAATAAAATTTGTCGTTTTTCTTTGTCAAAAGTCCCGAGTCCTGCCACGACAATGGAGTGGGAATGAAAGGATTGGCTTTGAAGAGGGAACGAGAGGGAGCAAAAAGGTACAAAAGCCTGTAATGACCATGGACACGGGGAAAAACGTTGATGTAGGTGAGGGAAGATGAAACTGATGATGCCTGAAGTGAGTTTTGATCAGAAAACTGGCACAGAAGGAGACCTGGAGGGGCTGGGGCTGGGTTCTGTGTGTGGGCACATGTTGGGGTGTTGGCATGAGTGTTCAGACACCTGGTTCAGCAGCAAGTTGTTACAAGAGTTATTTTGAGGCTGGAATTGATAATTTAATTTCTTCTGCTGCTCTATTTTATTAGTGGGGGGGAAAGGAGTATATCCTGCAAGAGAAACTCTAAGCACAGGGTTTTCTCTGGCCTGAAACTGCATTTTTAGAGCCTTTTCTGTACAGCTAAATGATCAGAGCCAGAAAGGGAATACTCTAGACCTGAGTCAAATTAAAGGATGGAATGCTGCACTGGCCACCTGCAAGCTTGGAGAATTGCTTTTATTTTTTCTTTGAACTTTCTTTAAAAATTATCGAAGTTACGATATGGACAAAAAAGATGAGAATGGGTTAAAAAATGTTACAGTGGTGCAAAACACTCTTCCCATTCCTCTCTCTCCATAAATTCATCAGTGCTAACCCATTAGTACAAATAAATGATGGTATGCATGGGAAGATATTTTCAGCAGATGTCAGATTATACCACAGAATGAAGATAAAACCCAACTTTCCTGGTGGTTTTGGTGCCCAACCCAGAGCCTACTTTGATCTCAGCTCTTTGGCTTCCCTGTGGGACTCTGACACTATTTCAGGATGAAATCATGTTCCTGTAGGCAAACTCTTTGTGTCCCTGACTGGTTTTTGCCATCAGCATAAAGGTCCAGTTTCAGGGAGGGATGGGCAGTGATGGAGTTGTCAAGAGCTGCTTCTCACACCTGTAGAAAACACTTCAGAAAGGAGGAGGAGCTCTGATCTTGCAGCAAAGAGGTGGAGGAAGGAGTCCTCAGGTGACAGTGACAACTTTCAGTGATGGGGAGTCCCGAGGGTGTGCCTTCACTGATTAGCCCATGTCACGGCTCAGGGATTCCTCACACTGGGGAAGGGAGAGGTGGAATGACAGGGCTGGAAGCCCTTTGTGTGTGCCTCATGGTAGATCTACAGGAAACCCTCCAGCTTCTCCAGGGGGATGATGCCCTGACCCAGAATTCTGAGGGATTCATCCAGCACTCAAAGTATCAGGCACAGCCAAGAGCTGTAAACAACCAGGAACTTTCAAATCCACCATTTCCCTACCTCCTTCCCAGGAGGGATGGCCCAGACTGTATTTTGGCAGGAGCAGGGCTACTTTTATCTCTCACACCAAAGGACTTGGCTCTTTGACCTTTGAGATGCAGCCTGAGCCTTGGGATGGGGACAAGGACATTCCCTGTGGTCTGTTCTTGGCCATGCCATGGAGTTTGGGATGCTGTGGTGAGTCAGTGGCAGCAGCAGCAGCGCTGCTGATGGGGAGGCTGTTCCTGGGAGTGTTCGCAAAGCAGAGGCTGGCCTGGAATTGGCTCCATCTGTTGCAGAAGCAGGGAGTGCACTGCCCGTGTCATTTAATGCCAGGGATTTCACACCGAGCTGAGCAGTCCTGGTTCACTTTCCAACAAACTCCAGAAGCCCTTTGCAGGACAGCTGTCCCAGAGAGAGCATCCTGCTGTGTCCTGGATGGACACACAGACCTGGCCAGACGGGTTTCTTGATCAAACCCTGCAGGAATTTCTCAAATCCCTCTGTGGTCCCAAACCATATTTGACACGCCAACTGTGATAACATTAAGGGACAGTCAACAACCCAGCCTGCTGCTCCTCCGTGCTGCCAGACCCTGCAAGCAGCAGAGGAATGTCAGAATTCTCTTCAAAGCAGCCACATAGTCCAGGACTGTTTCTATTCACCCTGCCAGGAGCCAAAGCCTGGCATTCCTGGCTAATGGTCCATCTGAAAGGGTCATCAGGGGCACTGGACTGGAGGCTGGGTGTCTGATTTTGGCCCTAGCCACAGACACCCAACATTTTGGGGGCTGATATCCTACCCCCCTCTAAGATACTCCACAGACCATAAGATGGTCTTATTTTTGTGAATTCTGAATTCCCATGGCATGCCTGGCTTTAGCCACGACTTTACCTCCCTTGCTCCACTGTCTCTTTTTACCAAACCAGGTAAATTAAACAACCCTCAGTCACCGTTTTTGACCTTCCACTATTTTTCCCCTCTGCTGGGAATTCTGCTGAAACATTGGGATGTGCAGTGGTGGATGCTACAGAAGAGACTCCTGCTGTTGCCCAATATTCCAGGCATCATCTGCTACTAAACTTCATCATTTTCCTTTGGGATACCTCAGCCAGGGTGGGATCTTAAATCTATTGATGCTGCATCTATGGAAGGGTTTTAATTCTGCTCTCGATGGACAAGGCCATCCTAGCAGCACATACCAAAATGCCAGGCAGCAAGTGCTCACTGTGAATAATAATTAAGGAAACCAGGAATAAATAGCCTGTATATGCCACAGGAAAATGTGAGGGGATTTTTCTACATCTACAAGTCAGATAATGTGTTTAAAGAAAATGAGTTAAATGGAAGTATCACCCTGTAGCAGATCTAATAATCAGCTTAAATGTCTGCAAAAGAAATGGAAAAAACACTGTGGATATTTAAGTCTAACCCAAAACTGCGCCTGATTGATTCAATTTTGAGTTGATCCAATAAAAGGTGGCAATTTAATCCATTCTATTGCCTTCCATTAACATTTTATACCCAAAGACACAGATAGAGAGGAGCAAGAGATGGGTTGGAAATAGTTGGTGAGCTTGAGGTGGGAGCTGGACCTGAGCTCCTATGGACATCCCTGTGGTCTGTGCTAGAAAAGACAGTTTCTAACAGTAGACCACCAATCCTTCAGTCAGTGTAGGAAGAGAAGACACTCAGCAGGTGAGTGATGATAAGGAGGTGAGACAGCCAACATTGTCAGGGGTAGTGTGACAGCCCAACTGCTCTAATCACATTCACAGTTTTGTCTTTTTGTAATTCCATTTTCCATTACTTAATTCACATTCATATCTCCCTCTTCTACCTGCTTTTTTTCCCCTGTCCTGCTGCCTCCCTCCATGGCTCATAACACTTTCTTGGAAGGATTGAGACAGAGAGTGAAGGTTCAGAGTGTCTCATGCATGCAGAACTTTCCAGACTGCTGCTTTTGCCATCCCCATCCTGGAGATGAGATGCAAGATGGATCTTCTTTTCCCTTGACTTGTTTGACAAACCTAATGTGCAGCTGCATAAAATATTTTCCCTCCGGGCAGTGGAAATGTCACACTGTGTCTCTGTTGGTGACATGGGCATATTTAAATAGGGTTTCTCTTACCAGACAGCACTTTAGGGGACTTTGTCCTGTCAAGTATCCCCCGGTGTTGGACACTTCATGGGATCTGGAGCACAGTGCACACAGACATGCCTGGCACAGAAATGTCTCTAATGTGTATTTGGACATTATTATTACAGGATTCATGTGACTGAAGCACACACCTCAATCTAGATTACAAAGAGAGACTCTCCTATGAAGGCAGACAGAGAGGGTTGGGGTACTCAAGCTGGAGAAGGGTCTGGGGCACCCTCCAGTGCCTAAAGGGGCTCCAGGAGAGCTGGAGAGGGACTTGAGACAAGGGCATGGAGTGATGGGACAAGGGGGAATGGTTTCATATTGACAGAGGGAAGGATTAGTTTGGATAAAGGGAAGAAATTCTTGGCTGTGAGGGTGGTGAGGCCCTGGCACAGGTTGCCCAGAGGAGCTGTGGCTGCCCCTGGATCCCTGGAAGTGCCCAAGGCCAGGTTGGATGGAGCTTGAGGCAACCTGGGACAGTGGAAGGTGTCCCTGCCCACAGCAGAGGGAGTGCAATGGGATGATCCTTCAGGTTCCTTCCAACCCCAACCATTCCACCATTCCATCAGCTGGGGCACACACTCATAAAACACACCGGGCAGAAACACACCACAAAACAAACGCGGAGCACAAAAAGGCTGCAAAACGGGTGAAACACCAGCAAAACGCTGACAGGGCTGTGTCTCCCCAGGCAACACAAGGACCTCATCTCACTGATCCCCTGTACCCACAGCTGCACACCCACAGCCTGCTCCAACACCCTCCCAAGCCATCCCTGGCCACCCCACCGTGCCACGAGTGTGACGTTCTTGGTGCATGCAGTGCCACGAGGTCTGGATAAGTTTTCTGGGAAGGATGAGTTTTCCATGTGTGGGGACTGACAGTGGTCAAAACCCAGATTTTTCAGGCTCCAGGCAGTTACTCGAAGCCTGTGAGAAAGCTGAGCACACAACTCTCATTCTGGCCTCGGAAATTCTAAGGAGGAACCCAAAACAATCCCTGTACAAAGCCTCCTCCTGACACCTGGTGCTTTCCCAACTTGTTTACTGGCAATGATGTTCACAAAAAGGTGTTTCTTTGAATGAGCAATCCTATCCATTGTACAGAAACATGACATAAAAAGAGTCTGTCTTTCAATAAACTTCGCTATATGCCCTCCAAGAGGATTGGAGCCTGCGTCTTTGCTTGAGCTGTCCCCAAGGGTAACAATATTTGTGCTCTACAGATGTCAGCTCATGTTGTGGGGCATGTTTCTCCTTTTTTCTTAAATTGCTGCCCTGGAAAAATTGTTTGTCTTGGAGGTGTTTTCACGCAGAAGTGGAGAATTTGAGCCTGGAGGGGAGCACATAAAGAAGAAACCCAGAGGGGAAATGGTGAATCATGCATTAAAACATGCTGGGGGTAGGGGATTTCATTTTAATGCCATGGGACAACATGCACATGCCAGTGCTTTCAGGATGGCCAGAAATGCCTGATTTGCCCAAAGAATCTTGTTCTGTTGTCTCTTCTGATACTCTTCCAGTCCTTTAGGCAGGAGAGGACTGGCCTCCTCTGTTGATGCCCAGTAACCATTTGAAAATAGTGTAACCACACAGTGCCATGCTGAACTCAGGCTCCCAGCTCCTTCTCTTCAGGGAATCAGTGTCAAGCAGCCCTGGCTAAGAGTTGAATGGAATCTTCCATCATTTTCTCAAGAGAAAGCAGAGTAAGAGATTTTCAGTGCACTCCTAGGTGCCACACTAAAATCCAGACATCCCCGGACACTCAAGATTTATTCCAGGGTCCATTTTTAAACTGGTGTGTTTAGATCTGCTCAGCATTTTTTACGGTGCTGTTCTATTTATTTATTCATAGTTTCTATGTCTGTTTAGCTGCTGTTGGATGATGCAGAGGAGTAGCTCAGCTAAAAATAACCAAAACAAAGTAAAGATTTAAACTGAACTAAAAGTCAACAAACAACATGCTGGTGTTGAAATATGCTAGTTGAAATTAAATGCTGGTTGAAATATGCTAGTTTAAATTAAAATCATGTAAAGCTTGTGTGTAAACAAGTCCAAAGTCTAACAACTTCTGTGGACACATAAACTGGTGGGTTTGGATGAATCCTGAACTCAAATATACAATTTATAGTGCTAAAGTTTTGCCCCACAGTGTGTGAGCTCTGGTGATGAAAGTCACATTTTTACCATGTTGTAAGAGGAGAAACCAATGAAAATTGAGGTTTGAGACATAGTCCATAGAAGAACACAATTTTCCTTTGCTTTTACTGGTTTGTGACATTTTTACTAAGCAAATGGAAATTAAAGGAAAGCAATGCAAGCAAACCTTTTCCCAGGGTGGAGACTCGCAAAACTTGTGCAAACAGCATTTGCAAAAGCAGCCCTGCAGGTTTTACATCTTGTCACCAACACCTAGAGCATATCAGCATTTTGGAGCTGGCTGTAACACGTGCCTTGGGGAATAAACACAAGGATACAGCTAAACCAGGAATATAAATATAAAACTAAATATAACCCCGAGGAAGGAATGCAGGAGCTGTAACTTGTCAGGTATTTGCTCTAATGAAGGTCGATCTGTGAGGAATTAGCACCAGGGAGATCTGCACACCAGATGCCCCACAGTCCAAGGCTGGGGAGTTTTAACTCCCAAGTCCACCCAGTGCCAGCTCTGTGTGGCACAGAGGTGTCAGGAGAAGCTCTCAGCAGCCTCTCACATGGATCTGTGGTTTAACTAATCCAGGACTGGACCACCCCTGACTAACAATTTGCTGATGTAGGCCTGACCGCTTCTCCACAGCTGATCTTAATTCTAGCTTTGTGTCCAGTTCAGGTTCAAATCAATGAGCAAGATCTGAATTGTTTCTCCTGGAGGGCATTAATGGGCACCTGTTTTTGTGGGGGAAGGTTTGTTTGATGATCAGAGAGCTCTGGAATTCAGCAATAGGTAGGAGACAGTTAAAAACACTCCTGTGGGAGAAGGAAGTCTTGCGTTTTACTTAGAGCAGAAAAAAGACACCACAAAATCAAAAGTGCAAACCCCCTCCTGTCAGTGGAACAGACGTGGCCCAATTTCCCACTGTGCTGAACAACCTTGATGGAAATGCAGAAAATCAGGTCAATGGTTAATTTTTGTCCCTGTACCTCACTGACCTCCTGGCCTTCAGGAGATGTCTTGAGCTCTTTACCCCCATCTGATGCTCATTTCTCTTTTTTCCCCTCTGCCTGCTCTGCCCCTTCTTCTCATCCTCCTGGATCTGGTATCCAAAGGTTCCCTGTGTCCCTGTCCATGGCAGGGGGATGATCTCCAGAGTTCCTTCCAGGCCATTCTGTGATAAGCCACATCTGGCTGAGCACAAGCAATTCCCTAAGCTCCATCCTCTGGAGCTCTGGGATAGGATCAGCCACAGGGAAGTGGATCCAGGACAAGCTGAGTTACAGCTGTTTTATCCAAGTAGCATCTCATTCCCTGTCTCTCCAGCTGGCTTTGAGCATTTCCTTGCAATTATGCACTCATTTCTCTAAGTTAATTTCAGTGATAAATACCTGATATGCAGCTTAACAGGGAATCTGTTAATCAGGTAAATAACTGACTAATGGCCAGGATTCTTGGAAGTCTTGCTGGGATTGTCTCTGTGTGGGGACACAGCAATTTGTGCCACCAACAGGATCCTCACCTGGCATGAAACTGTTTATTAAAGCAGGATCAGGATTAGTATGGAGCATAAATTGCTCCTAATTTCATCAGCTTTCTCTGCTGCCCCAGGAGCCTTTCCTTGTTTGTCTTCCAGGCTTTGTTATTTAACCAGACACTGATCAGGCAACGATGAGGTAATTTCTAGGTATCAAAATTAACAAATCAATTAATTAAAAAGAGACCTAGGACTTTCTCTGGCCAGCGGTTCTCCTCCACTTTGCTGAATTGGAACAGGAATCGCTGCCAGCTTTATTTGTGTAGAGTTGTGTGATTATCTGGGCAGCACTTGCCCTCTTGGGGAAATTACATTTGTTTGTATTTGCTATGCTTTTCCAGAAGTGCTCCAAAGGTTTGTTTGGGAATATGAGCCAGCTCCAGATGAACAAGCTGAACAGATAAGGTTGTCCCAGCCAGCTGGAGTCCAGGAGTTCGCTCATTGTCCCCTGCCTCTGACCCTGCTGTCACCACCCAGTCCATGGAAATTGTTGTTATTTTCCATTCAGAGGCAACTGGGAGAATGTTCTGGAGGATATTCATCTCCCAAACTTGCAGGCTTCTGCCTGCCCACGGTCCCCGTTCCCCATCTGCTGCACAGCCTCCCATTATGCAAATGGAGGCAGCTCGCCTCAAGTTTATTTCTTAATTTAATAAATGTAATTTAATAAATCTTAATGCAATACATTTCTGGTGAATGAAAGGGTAGCTGAGTGCATAAAACAGCATCAGCTGTCAGACAGCCCAAGTGTTCTCCAGGAGCTCAGACTGCTCCGGGAATTGCTTCTTTTAAAAAGACTTTGCCAAATCAGATCTGTAACCATTCATGGGGCTTGCTTTTGATCATAGCCAGGAGGAAAAATTAACTGACCCATCACTGAAATGGAGCCAGGACAAGGAGGAGATGTCTGGAATTGTGTGACACTGGATGTGGTTTTCTGGCTGGGACCACTGTCACATCTCCTTGATCTCCCCTCTGTCCCTGCACTGGAGATTCCAGGTCAGTGTTTTCTCCTGTTTGTCAGTGACAGCAGAAGTGAGTGGGCATTGCATTTGCCCCCCTCTGCAGAATTAACATCCTGGTGCATCCCACCCAGATTTGGGTGTGCAAAGCACCAGAGTGAGACGTTTGAAAGGATCTTCTCTTTGGGTGTGAGCTGAGATCAGCCTCGTGATCCCTATTTCCCAAGAATTCCCAAGAGGATCTGATGAGACTTCAGTCCTGCAAGGTGGGAGTGGCAATCTCCTAACCAAAAAAAAAAATCAAACCCAAATCAAACCAGGGACTTCCCTGAATGAACTCCTCTTTGAAACAGAGCAAAGGATGAGAGGGGCTCAAGTCTTTTTAATGTCTCCACCAAGAGGACACATCAAGGTGTCCACTCTGGGCTAGAAAACACCTACTTGAAGGCCAGCACAACTCTTGCCTCGAGAGCCAGCTCAAGTGAGGTTTAAAGTCCAAACCCAAACCTATCCTGAAGAGGAGGGACAGCATTTAAGAGATTTTGACATCTTGCATCAAACTACCCTAAAGGAATTTTAACGTTTCTGCAGAGGGGGCTTTACTGACACCACTGTACATGTTTTGATAATAAAACAGTCCCCATGCTGATAACCAGAAAAAAGTGCAAATATGATCAAAACCACCATCCACAAGTAAAATTTCCCTGCCAAGTAGCGAGGATATATCCTTCAGCTGAAGCAGGAACCCAAAATGGGAACTGAACTATTGAAACTTTGGCAAAAGCAGAGAGGAAAGAAGCAATTAGTTGAAATCTCATTATTTGGATGCTATTCCTGCAAGGATGATTATTCTGACTTGTCCGTGTCACGATAACCTTGTGCAGAGGGACAGAAGAGTCCAACTTTTGTTTTCCCCACTTTTCTCTTTCTTCATTCTTTTTTTTTTTTTTTTTTTAAATCATTATCATTAAAAAAACCCAAAACTCAACCAACCAAAAACTACCCTGTCTTCATAAGGAATCTTTGGGTCAAATGTTCAGCCACTTGAAAACTTAAGTAAAATAAAACACATGTATGTGCTGTGCAGGCAGTTGCTGGGTGGTGAGTTACATATGCAAGAAACCAGCATCCAAATGCAAAAAGAGGCTGTGGGGGCACAAAAAAAGACATATATTTTTGGTCACAGAGACAATTGTGCCTTTTATTTTTTACCTCATTCAAAATTTTTTCCTGAATGCATTCATCTCCCTCTTAATATCAGTTTTATTTATAGACAAAGCTTAACTGTCATTGTTCGGGGAAGACAATAAGAGCAAATTTGTGTCAGTTCTTACTCTTGTTCTCTGTTTTCACCAGAAAGAAAAAAATTCCGTGTCTCTGTGTAAATTCATTAAAGTGTAAAAAACCCAAACAAACCCAAACCAGAAAAAAAATCAAACCAAAACAACCAAACCCAGAAAATCTTTGGATTTCTTTTTCTACAGAATCAAAGAACTGTTTGGGTTGGAACAGACCTCCAAGATCATCAAGTCAGACCATTAACAAAGCATTGCCAAGGCCACCATTGAACAATGTCCCCAAGTGCCACGACTTGGAGCAGAAGAGCCATTATTCCACCTGCTGGTCCCTTGTTAGGCCTTAGGGTTGTTAGGAAGATAAAAGAGAAAATTCCTCTCCCTCCTGAGTATGAGTGTGTGGGAGGAGGGTTTGAGAACTCATATTTAGGGCCCAAAGCTCTTTTCAACCATCCAGCAAACCCTTGGCCTCTTTCCTGCAGGTGCCTCCAGTAAAATGTCCATGGTAAGCATGGGAATGGAGTGCCTGGCTAATATTAGCATCTGGGAAGGGCCCTGAGCACAGAAATCCACTCTGGAAAAGAGACCATGGCAATAGGGACCATCTGTGGAAGAGCAGAGTCATCCTCCCTTGCAATCACTCAGCGCTGCAAATTCCCGGAAAATTCCTCCTTGTGCATCAGGCTGGAGCGTTGGGAGAGGACACGTGGGGCCGTGGGTGGGTGAAAAGCACACAGGCTTCCAACAGCTGGCACTCCTGCTGCCACCCACGGCAGAAAAAGGGCAGGAGAGTTGTGTTTGGAAAAACACCAGGCCCAGCAGACACTGCCAAAAATCCGCCTTGTTCCCGTGGTCCAGCTCATCGGCAGTGGGGCCTTGCTGGATTGGGACAGTTGGAGGATTGGGTTTTCCCTGTCCTCCTCCACCCTGGTTCACTCAGGGAGTGTTCCTGCCCCAAGTGGAGGCTCAGTTGGTCGAAATTCTCCTGCTTTATATGACAGAGAACTAAGATGGCCTTGGGAGGTTACAGAAAAAAGGGATGCAGGCCCTGGAAGCTGCGTCCAGCAAGGGATCAGCTGTGTGTCATCCATGCAGGGTGAACAGGGAGAGATGCAACACGAAGAGATGGGCTGTGAGGGGGAACTTATTACCCCCAATAACTCCTGAGGGTTTAGCACTAGAGGAAACTGCCAGAGATCCAGCCAGGAGCTGTTATCACCTCTGGTGGGAAGGTCTGGCTTGGCCCTCGCTGACCCCCTTTCTCTGGCAGCATCATCTTGGTGCTCATAAAAGATAAAAGAGGTATCTCTGCAAGAAATGTCTCTGTTGACTGCCAAGGGAGCTCTTTTTCTTCACAGGAGCTTTGTTTTCTCCATCTGAGTCTGATTTTGTCTGACTCTCTCCGGTTTGGATGCAGTTCCCACATCCAGGATGCAGGGAGGGTTGTGGAGGAAGTCTCTGGGCTTTTCTCAAATTCACCATCTCTCATCTCTCTCTTTTTGGAACTGCTTTATACGTTTCTCCTGGTTTTGCCCTGATGGGAGTCCAAGGTGGGGGCTGCCATTTATTCCATTCAATTCCAATTTATTTATCTGCTCCCTGGTACCCTGCCTGATGTATCCATTAGAGGGGAATTGAGAGCCAAGGGGGAACAACTTTGGTGTATGAGACAATGTGTGTCTGTTCCCAGGTGCTTCTGGACACTCTCTGAAGCCTATTTTTTTACCCATTTTTTCACCGAGTGTCCCTCACACTTGGTCTTACCAGATGTCGTCTGATTTTGCAAAGGAAGATGCAGAAAGTCCTTGGCAGTTATGCATCAGGAAAAAAAAAAAGACAAAACTCAAGCTTTTATTTTAATTAGGCTTTTCTCAGGAGATGCAAATTTGTATAAATCACCAGGGCTTGGCTCTGATAATGTGGATTCCCAAAGGGCTCAGCCCCAAGTGCTGGGAAGTGTCCAGGGAAAGGGTCTGGGGTTGGCAGGAGCAGTGAAATGCTTGTGTCATTCTAGGAGAGTTGGTGTGATCATGGCTTTTTGCTGTGGGCTGATCTCAGATTACTTAATCTTTTTCTTCTCTCTGATGTCAGCGATGGCATCATCACTGTATTTAGAGAACCCTCTACATCCCTTTGTGGATCTGGACATGAAGGTGCCTAAAAAATTGTCAGGTTAGGCTTGATTTGGCTGTGGTGGCCTCTCCAAGGGTGCCTGAGGTTTGGCATAGGTGGGCTTTGGGTTCCTTCTGAAGAAAGGTTTATCCGTCATGAGATGAAGCTAAGTACCTTTTGGGATACCCCATATCCCAGCCATCTTCTGGGCTGGAGCCTCTTTCCTCTTCCAGCTTTGGGCCTGCCTTGAAAAATGTTGGAATAGAAAGAAGAAAATCTCTTGAAGGAGTACATTTCCCACTCGGGGTGACTCTGGTAGAAATGGTGATGGGTAATCACAACTATTCTAAACATATATTTTTAAAAAAGCTTTGGTCAGGAGGTCTCTGGTAAATCAAGTTTCAGCCAACATTGTTTGCTTAAAACTGGTTTTATTTGTGTCCCATTTATATCACTTTGCATATTAATACAAA
This sequence comes from Hylia prasina, assembly GCA_013397195.1. Classification (NCBI taxonomy): domain Eukaryota; kingdom Metazoa; phylum Chordata; class Aves; order Passeriformes; family Sylviidae; genus Hylia; species Hylia prasina. The sequence goes on along the minus strand of VYXD01001826.1, from coordinate 834,215 downwards.
AGATAATGACACTGATGAATATTGTCCAGTGAATCCAGGGAGGGGCCTGATGGGAAAATGAGCCATTATCTCCACATCCAGGTGCAACCTTCTGTCCATGTCTCCAAGAGGGCTCCGGTGATTTATTGATACAGCAATCTGATTTTGGTAATTAAAATTGATTTTCAGCTTAAGCTTTGTAAATACAATGATCCATAACGAATGTGGGTCGTGTTCTTGGGGGAAGTGGGAAGAGGGAATAATGGAATGAGGATGCCAGGAGGATGATGTGGATGACAGAGAGTGCTGGAGGAGGAAAGAGGCAGGCCTGTGAGCTGGAGTGAGCTCTGCAGGGCATCCCATAAATCCCTGGGAATGTGCTGATCCTGCTGTTGTTGGATGGCAGTGGGGCTGCCCAGAGCCTGGATCCCAATTCTGGGGTCCTGGATATCAGCTCTGGAGGCTCCAAGGGCAGCCAAGAAAAGCAGCTGGATCTGGGAGCAAAATCTTGCTTGCTGCTGAGACATGGTGTGGAAAAGGAGCACAGGGAGCAGCTGGCTCCTGGGGCGAGCTCTGGGGACTGTGAAATAAATCCCACCGCTCAATCCTCTCCTTTAACTTCCTCTTGATGGAAATCCACAGACCTCAGAGCAGGCCCAGAGGAGGCCACAAAGATGCTCCCTGTGCTCTGGAACCAGGTTGGGAGAGCTGGGGGTGCCCAGCCTGGAGAAGAGAAGGCTCTGGGCAGAATTTATTGTGGCTTTTCAGTACTTTAAGGGAGCTTGTAAGAAAGAGGGAGAGTGGCTTTTTAGTGGGGACATCCTCGATAAGAAGTGGTTTAAAACTAAAAGAGGAGAGATTTACTTTTGATATTAGGAGGGAATTCCTGGCTGGGAGGGTGGAGAGGCCCTGGCACAGGGTGCCCAGGGAAGCTGTGGCTGCCCCTGGATCCCTGGAAGTGTCAAGGCCAGCCTGGATGGGGCTTGGAGAAGCCTGGGACGGTGGAAGGTGTCCCTGCCATGGCAGGGGGGGGACCTGGATGATCACTGAGGTCCTTTCCAATCCTGTGTGACTCCATGAAATTCGTCTGTGGTTACAGCTGAGGGTTGAGAGCAGAGCATCTCCTGCTGCAGGGCTCTGTGCCTGCTGTCACCATTCCCCTCTGCCCACTCACTCCTTGAAGCATCCATCTTTCCCAAAACCTTTCCTCTCTCCTGTGGCAAGGACAGGCTGTGTTCACCCTGCACAAAAATCCTGTGCTTTGGGTGTGCTGTGGGGCAACACGAGCCAGAGAGATCTGTGCTCCTTTTGGCACTGATCTGGGTGAGCTCAAGCACCTCTTCCTGCTTGTGCCTCAGTTTCCTCACCCATTCAGGGCAAGGAAAGTTGTTTTTCCTTCTGTGAGCAGCCTGTTCTGCCTTTGAACTGTACCTCTGTCTGGAGGAGGAATGATCTCCCTGGGCTGTGCCCATCCTGAGCTCTGATAAACTGAGCTCTGCCGGGAGATTTGCACATCACAAAGGGCTGGGAGCTCTCTGAAATCCGAGCAGAAGAGATCTCCAAGCCTGAAGCTCTCCACCTCCTTCTTCCCCAGGCCAAGCACTTAAATCACTCTCTTTTGAGGTTGAGAGGGAACATGGCAAGCCAGCCCACACACTGGCTGTTTTCTGCTTCTGAGCCATTTTTCCAAGCCAGCCCACTTTTGTAGCACGGCTGCTTCCATTAGCTGATAATCTCACTGTACAACTTCTCCGATTGCTTTTGGGAAATCTCAGTGCATAACATCTATTACATTTCCCTTGCCTACCTTGCCAGTAATGCTGCAGCTTCAAAGAACTCCCCACAAGTTAGTTAAGCAAAAGACCTCCTGCTTGTAAATCCGTGCTGGCTGTCTCCTCTAATCCAATTATGCTTTACAAGGTGCTTCCCTCACTAAATCCTGAAAAATTGTTTCTGATATTTTTACCCACAATTTATGTTAAGCTCCTCGGTGTATAATTGCTTGTCTAATCGCGTGCTCCTATTTTTGAGTAATGGGGTTAGGTTTGACATTTCTGCAGCTCTCCTGTGTCATCTGAGAACTGCTAAAATGTCATTACTCAAGACTTCACTCACGTGCGTGCGCTCGTTTCCTCCAAATCTGGTGGAGTTCATGTGTCTGAACCATTTCTGCACTGGTCATTAATGTCCACTCAGCAGCTGGACCCTCGCAGGTGAAGAAGCCCAAGCCCTACTCACAGTAGTAGTTCTGCTTCTACTCTGAGTAGGAGAGGTGGGACTTAATTCAGTCTCCACCTTCAGGCAGGAGGAACCTTCAGCAAAAGATGTGGGGCTTTGTGCTGAGGGTCTTGCTGGCAGGAGGAAGAATTCCTGTTATTTCTTGGAGAAAAGGATGCTCAGGGGAGACTTTATTACACCCTACAACTACCTAGGAGGAGGTTGTGGTGAGGTGGGGGTCAGTGGGTCAGGCTCTTCTCCCGGACAAGTGATAGCACAAGAGGAAACAGCCTCAAGTTGTGACAGGGGAGGTCCACACTGAACATTAGACAAAATTTCTTCAGTGACAAAGTGGTTAAGCATTGGAAAAGGGTGACAAAAGCACTGGTGGAATCACCATCTGTGGAAACATTCAGAAACTGAGCAGATCTGGCACTTCACCCTATGGTTTAGTGGGTACAGGGGTGTTTTGATTGAAGATTGGATTTGATGCTCTTGAAGGTCTTTTCCCACCTTAATGATTTCATGGTAAGAGACAATGAAGTGGGTCTCCCACATCCCAGAATCTGAAAGTTTTGCCACTCAAATCTGGGATTCTTTTGGGTTCAGGAAGACATAATACCCCTGAGGTGGGAAGCTGGCTTTAAAGTTTGAGCTCACCAGCAGCTAACAGGCAGTGTCAGAGGAGGGAGCTGTGTAGGAGGAGGTTTATTTCCCTGCCCTTTTCCTGTTTGCAAAGGCAGCAGTGATTTTCCAGGCAAATGTCTCTGTCTGTGATGGTGGCATCAGCTGGGAGTGTTTTTTACACAGCACTGGCAGGGAGTTCTGTTGAGATGTCACGTCGTCACACAACCAGGATTTAGGGAATAATCCGTGATGTACCATCAGCAACACCACGGGTCTGAGCCAGATGAAGGAAAGTGGCATCCTCTCTCTGGCAGCCAGGCAACAAAAGGGATGGGGCTGCAGTTGGGGAGCAGCAGATGGGTTTGTACCTTAAATAGACTGGTCTTTTCAAACCAAGAGGAAGAGTGGTGGCTCCTCATGCTAGGATCCTTCCTAGCCAAATATCACATTTGCAATCCTCAGCCTTTCTTTAAAGTTTAACTGAAGGAAAATTGAGGAGGAAAGACCAGAACAGCTTCTCTAGCAAATGCCTCTTTTGAGGCTGGTGTTTTTAACCTCTGAAAAGGAGGGAACACCTCCCCAAGCCTGAGCTCCCACAGACAGGTGAGATCCTGCCACACAAACACCACGGAGCAGATTCCAGTTTCCAGTCCTGCTGGATGAAGGAAAAGTGGCTGCAGGGACCTGGAGAAAACAGAGAAGAAAAGGTGAAAACTGAAAACCAGTTTGTTAAGGGTGGAGCTGCACTCTGGTCCCCTCTCCTTTCCCAATATTCCATGAGGTTTGTACTGAGCTTATCAACATCCGGCAGCAAGAGGAGCTCAGGGATGCTCTGGGAATTCAGCTTTGTTTACCAAGCCTGGGAATTCCTGTCTAACCACCAGGAGAGGTTTTGATTTCCTTCCTTTTGGTGGACAATTTGAGGAGCATCTCTTGATCTCATGAAAGGTGAAAATTAATTGTCTTCACTCACCATTTCTGCCTCTCAGAATGCGAGACCCAGGATTTCAGTGATCTCTTGTAACAGGGACAGTGATTTCTCAGGCAGGGACAGGTTCTGCAGAAAGATCTCCCAGACTTTTGCTCATTAATGATGTTTTAATGCTGGTTCATATGTATTTTTCCAAATTATGATCTCTGGAAGATTATTCTGCCTCAGACCCCTCATCTCCTGTGCGTTGGGTCCAAGTTTTGCTCACCTCCCACCCCTCCAGCTGTCCCAGATAAACTGCTACCACAGGTATTTCCAGCATAACTCCTGATCCTCTAATTCCATTCTGGGGGAAAGGTTTATTTGGAAAGAGATTATTCTTATTGCTCTGAAACCAGCTCAGCATTTCTAAGTTCAGGTGCACAACTTGCAAATTGCAAGTTGTTTTTTTTTACCTCCTCTCTGATGTGCTGAGCCTAAAAACAGCTCCTTGCAATCTGTCAGGGCTCAGTGGACTGAATTCTGTGAACCAGCATCTCCCCACGGAGCTTAATTCCAGCCCTTGCAGTGGGTCCTGGCAATGATTCTCTCCATTGTTGGAGAGAATTTCCCCAGGACAAGGACTAAGGTGGTTATTTATGCTTTTAATCCTCATTTTTTCATTCTAAACAACATTCCTGGAAATGCATTTGCAAGCAAAGGCAGAAGAAAAACTCCACCAACCTCCAAAAATGAAACATTTTGCAGCTTAATGCTTTAATGTGATTTTTCAATTTAAAAATAATAACTGCCTAGACACTTAGAAGACTTAAATTATTCAGATTATAAACCATTCTCTACGTGTTAGAAAATACAGACACCTCATACAAGGCCCTGGCTTTTGTAGGACACTTTCACCTTTTATGAAGCATCATGCTGGAGTTGACAGCAGAAATGGGAGATGGAGAGGGCTGGATATTAGGTTTTTATTAAATCTGTCAATTTCTAAGTAATTAAGGAAGCATTTGATATAAACTGTACCTCTAAATCATGCTTTAATCTCCATTATTTTGTCAAAATGGTTTCTTAGTGAGTCTTTATGCCTAAAAGCACCCCTGGGCATTTGCTCCCCATCTGTGGGATGATGGGGGAGCTGGTGGCCTTGAGCTCTACTTTTGGCTGCTTCCACCTCAGAGAATAAACCTTCTGATAGATGGCAGTGTCAATAAAAAGGTTAATATTCCTTAAGGCTGTATAGATCTTTGTTTAGCTGCCATTTTGTGGCAGTCCTGCAGTTCTGTTAGGAGGAAACGTTTGCCCATCCCTGGGTTGACTAATTGGTCTCTGAGCTATCCTTTCCAAGGAGGGCCATGCATCAACTTCTGCTTGACAAACTGTATGAAAAAATAAATTAAAAACCACAAACAAAGCCAAGGAAGTGGAGAAGTTAATATCAAACTATAACTAAATGTTCTGGTGAAATGGAATTTTACTGAGATCTGACCTGTCTGGAGTCACAGGAAAATGAATTAATTAGATTCTTTTATGAAAGGATTATGATTTAAAAACCCCAACATTTTGATGATTTTTCATGGGCTACTCAATTTGAAGTTAGGGATTCAGATGAGGTCAGGTTGCAGGAACTGCCAGTGATGGTCTCACTGATGCTACAGACCAGTGACTTGGAGGAAATGAGAAATGTGTTTGCCCCATCCCTGGAAGTGTCCAAGGCCAGGCTGGACAGGGCTTGGAGCACCCTGGGATGGTAGAAGGTGTCCCTGCCATAGAAAGGGTGGGACTGGATGAGCTGGAAGGTCCCTTCCAACCCAAACCATTCTGTGATTCTATGAAATCAGTAGGAGAGGACTGGGGGCTTTTTTGAAGCCCTGCTACCTGGTCTAATTAGGTGAGAATTTAATTAATTACTCTCAGCTTGGTAAATATCTTTTACACTGCCAGTCAACATTCTCCCCTTTCCCAGAGTTCCCTGCACTACAAATGCTCTAAATCTGTGAGAAATTCCAAAACAGCAAAAAAATTTAGATTCATGCACTAATACTTGAGGGTGCTGGAATTGCCACAGAATCATTCAGGATGGAAAAAACCTCTCCAAGATCATCGAGCCCAACCATTAACCCAGCACTGCCAAGGCCAACGCCGAGCCATGTCCCCAAGTGCCACATCCAGGTGTTTTTTAACACTTCCAAGGATGTGATTCCACCCTCTTGGGCAGGCTTTTCCAGTGTCTGACCACTCTTTAAGTTGTTGTTTCCCTGTGAATTGTCTTAAAAGCCTGTGCTTCCAATAGCCCACAAAAACTCTGATATAAAGCCTCAGGAAAATGAGGTGGAAAAGGGAGCCCTAACACAGCAAACTAATTGCTGTGGATGTTTATGCATCAGCAGAAAACAAAACACATTTAGGGCGATGAAAAAACTTCATCTCTGCTGTCTGTGTGGTTCATCTGGAAGAAGCAATTCATCCTTGTCTGGCAAATATGGCAATTACTGTCCCAGTCCCATTACAGGCTTGGTCACCGGGTCAGGCAACTTGTCTTGTGAAATCTGCATCCTGATGGAGAAAATGGAGTTTAAAGCTGAGCGAGATGAAACCCGCCTGCAATAAAAATAATAATAATAATAACAATAACAACAAAAACTTTTCACTTCACATAAAGCCTGTGTGCCTAGCTAAGCTCTTTTCAGCCCAGGCTGACAATTATGGTTGGAACTATTTGGTGACTACTTATAAATTCATGGAATTGAAAGCTAAAAGAGACCGGCGTGATTGTCTAATGTGATCTGCATAACTCAGGTCACAGAGCTCCTCGGGGAGATGTCTGCTCTGAGCCCTCAGCTCAGAAATATTTCATATCTTTTAGGAAAACAAACTGGCTGAGCTAAATGTTTCCAGGGATTCAGAACATGCTTTTCTAAACATCCCCCATTAGCACCAGGCAGTCCCACCAGTCTTGGAGCTTCACAGCATCCTTGGGAGCTGCAAATAGGATCTAACTCTTGCTGTGCATGGGGGAGGCAGGAAAAAAAACCCTCCAGATTTATCCCACCTCCCTTCATAAGGAATGGGCAGAAATAGTCCTGGGTGGGGTTTGTGTCCATTTCAGAGATGCTCTGGCTGCATCGAGGGAATTGGAGATTAAATAAATTCTGCAGATGTGGGTCTCTGGCCAGGGAGGGACTTGAGCTGGGCTCCTACCTGACTTGTATTCCCTTCTTCCCAGACTATTTCTGTTTCCAAAGATCTTCAGACAGGAAAGGATGTTTGGAGTTGCTGATTCAGGGAGTAATGGCTGAAACAAGAAATAAAGTAAGTGTTAAACCTCACTTTCCCTTAACCTCCTTTAGGGATAAACACCTATAAAATCTGTGTGTCCTCTGGAGGAGATAAAGGAACAGGGCCATGAACTCTTGTGTTTTCCTGAAACACAAGCCAAAAAGGTGATATTGTAACTCCTGGCATTAAAGCAGGACATCTACATCTCTCCTTAGGTAACATCCCAGGCAGCTGGAAGGAAACTCTCCTCCTCACCTATTATTTTGGTGAGATTTGAACCTGATTCTCATCTGCCTCGATAACACATTCCTAATTTCCTGCTCTCCATAAATGCTGAGGAAACCATTCTCCTGACTGTGCCGGGCGAGGGCTTTTCTCCACGCCTGCTGTTGGGTTAATAAACCAGGGGCAGGGATTGCTGCTTTGGGAAGAGGCAGGCTGTAATCCTCGGGAAGCAGAGGTGAAATTGCTCCTTCAGGACATCCATTATTGCCACCAGGCTGCACCCGTGTGTGTAGGAGAGAGACAGACAGACAGATGTCACGGCTCCGTAACAGGCCGGGAAAAGCTGTGGTTATAATTTTATGGTTCACCGGTGTGAAATGGAATCTGATAAATAAAAGAAATGTTCCCCACAGCCCCTTTGCTGCACTGTACAAACCTGACAGGGCTTACAAATGCTGTGAGCTGGCTGCCAGGCTGGGGGTGTGCACACACAGGAAGGGCTGAGGAGCAGTGGGATCTGGGATCATCAGCACCTCTGCTGATCCTGTGGATGCCACAAGCCTGTTGTGGCTGGAAGGAGGCCAGACCCAGTGTCCAGACCTCTGGAGAAGGGATATCAGCTCACTCAGCTTCCCTGCACTTCAGCCAGTCTGTGCACCAGAGGGTTTCTTGGCCAGGCCATGAGTGGCCACAGCAGCATTTAGACAGTGGCCAGACTGCTTTAATAAAACCGGTGTCAATTCTTGTGCCAATAAAAGGATGAGTGTGTTTGACCTTCAGGCAGCCACGTCAGTGCCAGGCCTGGCTTTTTCTCATCCCTGATGCTTTTTATTCCCTGTTCCCTTCCTGGAAGGGTCTGAGAACCACAGGTGAGAAGCACTGGCCCTGTTGAGAGTGTGTCTGCATTGGCTGGAGCAGTAAAAAGCATCAATGAGGTCACCTCTGTTACTGAGATGGAGAAGTCAAGTGTCCTGAGCTCTGCAAGGAGACTCCAAACTCTTTGAAGCCACTGGCTTCTTTCTGGGATGAGGGTGATGCCTTGAGTTTCAGCTTTCAGATGTTTTTCAGATTCTGTGCTGCTTAGGTGTGTAGCTTAGAGCCTCATTAAGTGTCAGTCAGCTCACTTCAGAGAGCAGGGAGACAAAGCAAATCCTTTCCCAGATGGAGACCAAGGACAGCCATTACAAGTTTTCAGGCCCAAAAGCACAAACAACGGTGGCTGAAGAGAGAAAACAAGAAGGCTGGGACTCAATGCCCTGGAGCTGGAATGGACAATTAAACCCCAGTGTGCAAGTTGACCAAAATGTATAAAAGTGTGAGACCTCGTGACTCATTGTCCATTTTGTGACCATTTTGGGTCCATCTTGGGCTCTTGTCCTGCCCAAGGTTTACCCTTTAAGGCCTTTTAATAAATACCTACTTTATTCTCTTAGCTCTGTCCGGTCTGTTCCACGTCAGCCTTCCCAAGGCATCAAGGGTGGTTCAGGATAAAGGGGTTCAGGAGACTCCAAACTCTGAAGCCACTGCCTTCTTTTTGGGATGAGGGTGAGACATGGATAAAGAGCTTTGGGAGGGTCAGCAGCGTCCTGCCAGGAGGCAGAAATGTCACCTGCTTGTGAGCCAGCCCTGCAGGGAGGTGCTGGGGCTGCCCCAGCAGTGAGGAAGCTTTGCCCTCCCAGCTGCAGGAGGTGGAGGGGAGGAGAGAGTCCTTTGAGCTGCACGGGGTGTCTTGTGTTTCAGAGGTGCTCTCTGAGCCCCTGGCACCACTCCTTGCTCTCGTTTCTGTCCCCTTGCATTACAAGCCAAGCACGGCTCCCTCCTTTGTGGCCGGGGACAAAAGGGTATTTGGGGTTTGTATTATTTGGGAGGGTTTTTTTTAGTTAGCACTGTGAAATGCACCTGAGCAAATCCCCCAGCCCAAACCCTTTTGTAAGGGCTGCCCACAAGGGAGGCAGGTGTAACCAGAGCCCCGGAGCCAGCGTGCCTTTGATCTCTGAGGTGGAGGGCTCCTTTGAGGCACCTTAGCGGGCTAATCCCGCTCTCTTTCAGGGTGCCAGTTTGGGAACCACCTGGATGGAGCTGGCAAGGGCTCTGTGGGTCCCCTGGGTCTCTGTGCTTTGTGCACGGGCCAGCTGGCAGCGTTGATATTGTAGTCATCCAAGAACACCCTCCCCTGTCCCTGCCCCCCCAGACCGCGTTCCCGCTCGGCAGCGGCTTTTGTGAGCTCGGAGCTTGGCAGAGAGGAGCTGAAACGGGATCTCCCTGTTTCATACAGCACCAGAGCTGTACCTCAAATCGAATTTGAATAGTTCTCTGCAGGGACAAAAGTTCTGTTTCTCTGCAGAGCCTCATGCCAGCTGTTTTTCCACCAAGAAATCTGGGCGCCGGGTCTGCCGTTCCATAAAAAGAAAGGTGCGGTGGGAGTCTCATCTTTCTGCTTTGGCTGGAGAGAAATGTGCAAAAATTCACCAGAGTACAAGTGAAACTAATTGGAGAAATAAGAACCTTGTGTGCTGCTGCACAAGCTTAGGGATCGTGCAGAGGCCTGAATTTAGGGTTATTACCAGGAGTCAGGAGACCTTTACAGCTCCACAGCTTTCCCAGAGATCAGGTTGACCCTGTCTAAGTTTAGGCTCTTCACCAAGGAATTTAGGTGTAAAGCTACAATAAACAGGCACTGGTTAATAATGCATGGCTCTTCTGAGAGTGACCTTGCACACCTGAGAGCTGAGTTATCCTACATCTAAAATGCTGGGGAATAAATTCATGATGTAGGAGCATCCAGCCTCCCCCTCTAATGATTCCTGAGGGCTAGAAAGGGTAATATTAAGGGATGTTGAATGAATCTGAAGCTCCTGATTTGGGCCAAATGGCATCTGGGCAGTATGGTTTTATGAAAAATAGTATATTTTTCGGTCTGTGAGGAAATAGGTGATCCATTCTTGAAGGAAATAATGATATTTTCTTTGTGGATGTCCTGTCTTTACCTTTCCACATGGTGCTTGAGACAACTCCACAGCCTGTTCCCATTGAAAAAAAAGAGTCCCAGACCCTAAAAATAGCATGAAGAGATCTCTGAAATGGCTTAATACTTGGCAGCTCTCAAAGAGCCTGAGGGTTTTCCTTGTGGTATTCTCCAGGGATCAATACTGGGCCCAAATCTATTGAAAACTTTCATGAATGAGCGGGAGGTTGATATGAAATCCCACAGATGAAATATTCAGTGGAGCAACCATTAGCTCAGCATTAACCATGACCAGGGCACAGAGGTTGGGCGACTTTGGCTCCCTCAGACAAAACAAACACAAACTGTGGTGTCTCACAGGAAGGAATTTAGGTCAGGCTGGGAAGTGGGAGGCTTGTCCTAGAAAGCAATGACTGAAATGGATGAGGGGCCCATTTCTTCACATCCTTCCAAAGGGTTTTTTTCCCCCTCATCTGGCCTGTGTTAGAAGCAGGTTTACATCATCCTGCACCCTTGGAGGAGTGCAGGGAGAGCTGCAGTCATGCTCTGTGGCCAGACAGGGAAAGAAGGACTAAAGACCCACAAAAATTATTTGTAGGAAGTGAGAAGGTTCCTATGGGGTTTGAAAACCTCTCAGTGTTAATTTATCAGTAGGAAGGTTGAGGAATAACTTGATCAGGATCTCTGAGCATCTTCACAAGGTGAAAACAGCAGGTTAAAGGGCCTAACAACCTGGAAAAGAAAACCAAAATAAAGATCAGTGGTTGGAAGCCAAAAGCTGATGAATTCACACGAAAAGAAAGGCGTGTGAAGCTTTTTGTGGTGCGAGAGATTAGCTGCTGGGACAAGCTGCCTTTTGGGGGATTCTCCCTTTCCTGGTATCCTCACATCATAAGGGGGAGGTCTTTCTAAGGCAAGAGGCTTCAGCTAAACCCAGATTATCTGGTTCAGCCTAAGAGCAGGTGGGTAGTGGCCTGTGACGTACAGGAGGTGAGGACAGATGATGTAGTGGTCCCTTCTGATCTTAAAAGTTATGCATTTATATGATCCCTGAATTAAATATCCTTGGGCTTTCATTTCATGGCAAGATGAATGCCTGGGAAAACACATGTAGTGCTTCATCCACTGAAATATGGGCACTGGGATGGAGCAACCCTCCCTGCATTCAGCAGGAATTCTGCATTTCCAGCCCCCTTTGTGAGTTAAAACCACACAGAGAGGGAGCTGGGCTTTGCTGGGATCTTCTTCCTTCTAATTCCACGCCGAAACAAACAGCAGGAATATCCAAAGACAAAAGGATGTGCCCCAAAAGTGTGGCCTGGCATCTCTGCCTGGCCTCTTTTGGCAGCACTAATTACCCCCCAAACCTTGAGGGCTCCCACAGGCGCCAGCTGAGCAGGGAGTGCTGTCTGCTTTTCTCGCCTTTAATAAACTGAGACATAAATTTAAGGGCTTGGGAAGAGCCTGCTTCACATTTTCCCCCTGGATCCTGCTTAACTCTTGAGTGAAGCCCTCAGGAAGGCTGCTGGTGGTGAGAGCTCTGGAGAGGCAGAGGTGCTGTGATAGCCCTGAAAGCCCCAGTTTTGGGGGTGAAGGTTGGGTTGGTGTGCGCTTGCTCAGGAACAGCTGCAAGCAAACGTTTTATCACGGCTCTCCCTGCCTCACATCTGAAGATTTTGGGTTGCAGATTAACCAGTGTGACCTCAGAACTCTTCAGCTGATGTTATCACTCTGATTGATGCTGCCTGTGGAGCTCCTGTCAGAGAGATTTGAGGGTGCTGCATGGAGAATGAGGTGTAACAGGAGAGGAGGTGGTGATAGGAGGAGAAAATTTGGGGTGGGGTGTGTGTGAGGGTGTCTGGGAGGAATCCAAATGCCTCTTTCTGTGGCAAGGAATGTGAGGTATGGGAAGATCAGTGCCACTGCACACTCGCTCAGCTAAAAGCAGTCAAGTTTTACGAGTTACCTGCCTCTGATAAAACAATCACAGGTCCATCTGATGTGTTGTGTTTGTCACCTGGGATGTGGGCACAGCCCTGTGCCTTAAACTGAGAAGTGACACCCTGCTAAAGGCAGTGGTTTAATAGTTTTTGGTGAGATCAGATGGTGAAGGCTACAAAGAGATGACCTCAGCCACCACATGGCCTCTCCTTTTGCCCAAAATGTGGCTTAAAAGTGTAAATAAATGGTAAAAAGAGAAAGGATGAGAACAAGTTTGATGAGGAGCAGCTGAGGGAGCTGGGGAAGGGGCTCAGCCTGAAGAAAAGGAGGCTCAGGAGGGACGTTGTGGCTCTGCACAACTCCCTGACAGGAGGGGACAGCCCCAGGTCGGGCTCTGCTGCCAGGGAGCAGGGACAGGAGGAGAGGGAACGGCCTCAGGCTGAGCTGGGGGAGGTTTAGGTTGGATTTTAGGGAGAATTTGTTCGTGAAAAGGGTGTTCAGGCATTGGAACAGAGTGCCCAGGGCAGTGGTGGAACCACCATCCCTGGAAGTGCTCTAAAGCCGTGTGGATGTGGCACCTGGGGACATGGCCAGTGGTGGCCTTGGCAGGGGTGGGTTGGACTTGAGGATCTTGGAGGGCTTTTCCAGCCTTCATGATTCCCTGATCAGAGGTAGGGTCTGGTTTCCATGTGGGAGCTGACTGAAGAAGCAGCAGCTTCTCAGCCTTGAAGGAGGTGAGCTGGGATATAGGGAGAGATTGGCAAACTGAGGAGGGGATGGATAGGAACTGACTGCTCAACACCTCTGCAAATACAAGAATTACAGGGCATGAAATTAAACTGTTGAAAAACCAAATCCTGAACAAATGGAAGCAGGTGATTCCTTCAAGCAGTGGGCTCTGGATCTGTGGAAATACCTGGCAAAGCATGCTGTGGATGCAACAATGCAATTCCAAGGATAAACCAAAATGAATAAAGAAATAAATAAATAGCTCTTTGGGTTATGATGCAGAAACAGATGAGATGCAGAAGTTCCCCTGAATGAAAATGGCCAAAGGCTGAGCAGCTGATGGGGACATAAATGTGTTTACCCTGGTCTTATGCTTTCCTTTTAGGCCATGGCTGAAGGAACTGGGATATGTGGGACGTTGGTCCCAGCTAGTACAGCTGGTCCTGTGTGGAGTTTTGGGGGATTAAAAATCTGATTGTAACTGAAGAAGGGGCATTTATCAAACTGCCCCAGTTCCTGTAGCCTGACAGTGCTGGCAGGGATTGTATCCTGCACAAGGGAGTTTGATCAACACAGTCCTCCAGGAACTGCCTGGGGCAGGAGTGGTGGAGCCAGAAACCTGGGAGAAGGTCAGGGTGCTGGGGGAGAGGGAGGAGGCAAAGTTCCTCCAGGCAGTTGGATGAGGATGAGGATTAGGGTGGAACTTCATAGCCCAGGAAGATATTAAATGTGTACAGATGGAATTTGTAGTGGTGACAGGATTGAATTGATGGGAATGGACACTGTAAGATACCTGAGAGGGTTGCTGAGGAGAGTTAATCTATGGGAAGATGCTCACTGATAACTGGGGATAAGGATCCCTTTCTGTGAGGGGGTGTTGGAACCAGATGATCTTTAAAGTTCTTTCCAACCCAAACCTTCCTCTGATTCTGTGGTGGGAACATCTGGAAAGACAGTGGAACAACATGACCTGGAAAGCACCATCACCAGCAGAAACAACTTCTCCCTGTGTGTTTTAACTGTTCAAGCCTCCACCAGGAGCCTTCAAGGGGTGCTGGGCTTTGACAAACCCATTGCAGTGGCACGAATTCCTTCACAGGTCCCAATTAAATCTATTTATAGCTTTTTTGGAGCTGGGTAACAATCTCTCCCTTGCTCAGCAGCCACGCTCCAGTGGCCACACAGGCACCAGCTCTCATTAAGCCTGGGCTGGCCCTGCATTAATTGTGACATGAGGCTCTTTTTTTGGAAGGTCTTTGAACACAAATGTTTGGCCAAACCTCATTTGTTTCACAGCTTACAGAGTGAAACACTTGACCAGGAGATCAAAATTTAGTGTAAACAAGGCAGGGGGGATGTGAAGCCACCTGGATGCAGCAGGGAGAAACACGGATGGAATGCTGCAGGCAGAGGAAGTCACCCAGAGCTGATGGTTTGTAGGGTGGGGAAGAAGGTGGTTGGTTTCATCAGGTTTGGGCAAAATCACCTGTCTCTCCTTCCACACGTCTGAGCTGGTGGACTCTGATTTTTACAAGGAAATTTAAAGATTTCCCTGCCTGTGCCAGTGGGCAGCAATCCCAGCTGGGGAAGGCAGTCTTGGTAAGGGAAAAATGGGTGAATTCAGTGCAAATCAGAACTGAAACCTCTGAGGGTGTGAAACACTTTTCAACCTCCAGGTTGAAACACTTTTCCAACCAAGCTCCCAGCAGGATGCTGTGTCCCCTGCTCCTCCTGGAGGGGTGTTTTTGGGAGGGGAGAGGAGAAATTCTTTGAAGAAGGGACAGCACGGCACAGAGGCTGAGCGGTTTTAAAGGGAAAACTGGGAACTTGCCAAACCTTAAAGAAAAGGACTGAGATAATCTTTGTTATCTGTCTGTTCCCTTGTAAATACAGGCAGAACAGAGAGCAGGGATGAGGTCGGTGTAAGGACAGAGCAGGTGGGGACAGGCTCAAACACAGCCCCTGTCACCACACAAGGGCTTCAGAGTTCTGCAATGGTTTACAAGCTGTGGAACACAGGGGATTTCCTACAGCACTCCCAAAGAAATTAAAGAAAACGTTTTGTATTGTGACTGGTTATTCTGGTGCTGGGATTAGGAAGAGGAGAAGCCTGAACATACTTGAGGGTTGTTCTCAGTGACCAAATTGGAAGAAGAGCAGAAAATGAAGCGTGGCATTGGTGTGGTGAGTCACCTCACCGAGTGACTGTGGTGTACATTGTAAATGTCTCCACCTGACCTGGCTGTCCAGACTCCTTTATATTCAGTGAACAGACACTGGCACATCCAGGGTGTGATTTATCTCATCCCTGCTTGACATCTAAAACAGAGAGCGGACAAATCCTGCCCTGCAAAAGGTCTCTCCTTCAACAGAGCATGAGTTTCTAGCTTAGAATTAGACTCTGATGTTGCAGACAGAGTTTAGTGAGAAGGCAAAGCCCTCACTTTTCACACCTTCCATGACAGAGCTGGTCTCCACAAGCTGCAAGACTGACAGACTTGGTAGATCAGAAATGAAGCCTGGCATGGTTGACATAGAAAAACCCTGATTTGAGGGGTTTTTCTGAGCCAGCTGCAGGGCAGGGTCCTGCCAGGGGATTGTATGAAGAGAAGAACTGCACTGCAAGGTGTGCAAAGCAAACTTCACTGCTGTAGGAGCAGCAGTCTCATCCTGAGAGCTTCTGATGGGAGCTGCCAACACTCAGCCTCACCTCAAGATTTCCTGTTGCCTCAGAGGTTGTGGGCATCAAATCTTTCTATTCCTCTTCCTGCTGTACCTCTGTTGGTGTGAGTGGTGTGTGGTTGTGGATGGGGATTTACCCTGGAATTGCCAGAGTGGAGAAATCTCTCACCAAAGGTGCCCAGAGCAGAGACAGGAGAGGAGGAGCAACAGCAAACACACAGCTGGAGGTTGGGGGCCCTTGGTGAACAAGGATAGTTGATCAGGTAATTTATCCTGCCACGTAGCAGGACACTGACCCCCACTTTAATTATTGTGTCATTTGTCCTTGACAGCTACTGCTGCTTCCAATTAACGCTCTTAATTAAAGCCCCCACTTTTCCAAGGATGTAAGCATGGATTTACTGGGAAGAGGGCTACAATGAAGAGGCAGAGCTTGGGGGTGTCTGATGAGAAGTGACATCCCTGTCCCAGTGGGAGTGGCAAGTTGTGTGCTTATCCTGAAGAAGTGGCAGGCTGGGATCAAACCCTGACCCTCATCTCCATCATCCCCACAGGAGCAGCTCCTCTCCCACCACTCTGACATCTCCCTGTGTGTGAGTCCTGCTCCTCACCAGGGTAAACAGTGTGCTTCAGCTCCCTGGGCTTTGCTTTTCCCTGTTCCTGCTTTGTTACTGGGTCTGTAGGTCAGGTAATAAGGCACAGGATATCAGACGTGACGGAGGAAATCCAAGTCCCTTTGTCCATCATTCAGGCCAGAATAAAATCAGCATCTTGGGATGCTGTGCAGGTGACTGAACACCCTCACTGACTGTGAAAGGTGCAGAAATTCTTCAACCTGTGGTTCTTTCAGGTGGGGTGGGTTTTTTTTGCCTTCCTCTATTTAATAAACTGCATTATCATGAACACTCTATTCAGGGCTTTGAAATCAAATGAGCTCCACTCTTAATCTTTCTGCAGTTTTTTTGGGGGCTGGCTGAGCCTCGAAAGATAGCAGCATTCACAGAACCCACATGGCTCGACAGAGCCACTGTTCAGGGTTTTGGAAATGTATCTTTTGACTGTTGGGAAGGAAATTGGCTACTTAAGATGCCTTTTTGTACATTTAAATTAACTTAGTCCATCAGACTGAATAAATCCTGCCACTGTATTAACATCCAATTATAACAACAGAGATTGAGCAATGATTCAGGTTTGGACCAGAATGTTGGCAGTTTAAGGGGAAAAAGAAGTAATGTATATTGAAATAAAAAAGTCAAAAATGGGAGCCAGAAAATTGTGACTGAGCACATAGCAGGAGCTTTTGTGAATGTATAATGGCAGAAGCAGGAGCCAAGTTTCTAACAGGATTAGCTGTTACTGTCGATCAGATCCAAAAAACTCAATCATTTTGTTTCAAATGACTTTTTGTAACTCATTCATACTAGAAATAGGGAGGGGGAGGCAGGCTGGGAGCTGGAGAATCTGCAGTTTGGAATTTAGGCAGGATCAGAGGTGAAGTGTTGTGTGAAACACTCTGAAGGAGCAGTTGAGCTCTGAACCATTCAGCACTTTGCAGATTTTCCCAGATTTTTAAGATGTCCTTGTGAGCCAGAATCTGGTGAATGATTTCTTTGGGGACCAGTGAATGAATGTGTTGATGAGGTGAAATATCTCTTCGGATCCTGCTGCAGCCATGGCAGCTGGGCCTGCTCATTGTTCCTGTTCTGCCCTTGAGAAGGACACAAGGTTCACCTTCCCCTTGTCCAACCCTGGCTCTGGGATTGCATGTCACTCTGGGTCAGAGATCATCTGTCCCTCTGCTCTGCCATGGACAGGTCTTTGGAAGTGCAGCAGCTCCTGGATGTCCACCAGGTGTGTGGACAGGCATCTGAAGGGTCCTCACCTTCCTACCTTCAATATTCCAATGAGCCCAGAGCCCAGATATCTTGTACTTAATAACCTGGTGCTCACTGAGCAGGTGTTTCACCCTCACTGAACTTCCCCCTCAAATGCTCAGACACCTTCAGAGACATTGAGAGCTCTTCCTTCTGCTGCTGAGACCTCACTTTCAGCTTCAGCCCTCCTCAATAAAATGGGGAGATGTGGGGATAGAATCAGGGAATATCCTGAGCTGGAAGGGACGTGTGAGGATCATCCAGCCCAGCTCCAGGCCCTGCTCAGACACCCCAACAATCCCACCCTGTGCATCCCTGGGAGCGTTGTCCAAATGCTCCTGGAGCTCTGGGAGCCTTGAGAATGTGCCCATTCCCTGGAGCCTGGGCAGTGCCTACCACCCTCTGGGAAAGAGCCTTTTCCTGATCTCATATAATTTTTCCTTATACATGGGAAATGTGCCCAGAAAACAACAGCAGCCAGTTCTTACATCCAAATATTGCTCTGGCACAGTGAGGCCAAAGTATCAGGGAAGCTGTGACCACTGCAGGAATATAAATAACTCCAAACTGGCTCCCGATGCCCCAAAATGAAGGACACATTCCTTTTCTAATCCTGCAGGATTCCTGGCTATATCTGGACAGCATTCTCAGGCACATGGTGGATTCTTGGAGTTGTCCTGTGCAGGGCTAAGGATTGAGCTTCAGTGATCCCTGTAGGTCCATTCCAGCTCAGGATATTCCCGGATTCTGTGATATTTGCTGCAAAATGCTGAATCCTGGTTTCACTCCCATGAAAAGCCAGGGGTAGGGACCCTCACCCAGGCTGGGAAATCACCTTGAAGAGTTTGTCAGGCTTTCCAAGGATGGAGAAGGGGTGGAAGGAGCAACCACAGCCTGGTTTGCCATGGAAATTTCCACCTCCAGCACTGCCCTTCACCCAAGTGCAGAATGGCCAGGCTCTGTAACTGGGAGGCTGCTTGGACTTCCCTCTTGCTGGTATTTTAGTGGCAGCACAAAAAGCTGGCTGTTCCCTGGAGGCACACAGTCAGCTCTGAAACCCTTCAAGGTGGAAAGCTGAGCTGAATTAAT
Source organism: Hylia prasina (assembly GCA_013397195.1). Classification (NCBI taxonomy): domain Eukaryota; kingdom Metazoa; phylum Chordata; class Aves; order Passeriformes; family Sylviidae; genus Hylia; species Hylia prasina. The sequence continues at coordinate 815,683 of VYXD01001826.1, read as the reverse complement.
TACAGTTTATGCTCCAAAAAGGAAAATAAGACCTCTGATCCCCCTTATTTGCTTGATGTTCTTTCTCTTTTCAGCAGACAACCCTTAGGTGGCTTTTCTTTCAGTTGCAGCTCCTTCGTTTTTTTGTGCTTTCTTTCTGCATTAATTGGAAGGTCTGACACTTCCAGCCCAAGACATTTTTCAGTGTGATACAGTTTTAATTAATCTCACGATAAAGCTGCTAGAGGTGAACTCGTAAAAGGACTTTTAGGGCAGGAATAATGCACACTCTGGTGCACCTGACAGGATTTGGGAAGCTCGTGGCACATCCCTGTGGGCTCTGGGACAGCAGCACAAGCCAGGTGTGCTCCTAAAAACAACACATATCCCAAAAATGTACCCAAACACACTGAAAAGAAGATATTTCTGCAAAGATGAAGATCTGGGCTCCCAGTAGGTTCCTCCTGCCACTGGAACGAGCTTGGATATCCTTTGATGGCTAATTAATTAATAAAGCATACAGAGACCACCTTTTATCTACTCTTTTGATAGCAAATTGCCAAGAAATGGCAAATTTCAGTCCTCTAGGACTTCTTTCTTGTACCTGTATCAGAGCCACAAGTGGATTTTGACTCTGAACATTCAAGCCAGGATCACCAGGTGTTGGAAAAGTTCATTTTCTGATCTAAACTTCTTAACCAAGGCTCACTTCTATCAGACAGGTGTAAACTGGCTCAGAAATGAGGTTGGATGGAGCTACCTGGAGCTAATGAGGATAAATCAAGCAGCACCATATGTCAAACTGAGGGTGGTTTGGGTGGGAACTGCAGAGCCAAACCCAACTGTGCTCACAAAATTCTAATTACCAGGTGGGAATTGCGTCTGCATTGAGGAATGGCAGGTTTAGAGTCTTTCAAAACTAAATTATCTGCTGCTTCTTCAGGTCCTCTGATGGCCACAGTGCAGACATGGCCAAGCTTGATGTGATTGAGATAAAATAACTCACAGTATATTTTTCTCAGGTGGAAATAAGAGATGGGAATGGCTGACATAATAAATTATAATGTCTCCACCTTTTGGTATCTTCTTGTAAAAAAAATTATGTCTTTTTGGAATTTGGATTCAACACAGACTGTTGGGTTCAACAAGTTTAACTGGGTGAAACCCTGAGGCATAAAATTTATTCTTCATGAATAGGTGATACCTTCTTGATCAGAAGCTTAAGGAAGGTGGGAAAACCTCATTCATGGCCAAACAATCTTAATTTTTAAACTTCTTAAAAGAATCATAGAATCTTGGAAAGGACCTTTAAGATCACCAAATCCAACCATTAATTCACTGCTGCCAACACCACCATAATTAGAGAATTCTGAGTGACTCCCTCCCTGTCTTGTTCTTATAACTCTTGTTGCTCCGTGATCTGTTCTGATCATGTTTTTATGCTTTAAGGCAATAGATGCCGTTGAGAAAAGTGAGTTTGTGCTGGTTTCTATCTGAGTTTTTTTCCTCACATTTTCACTAAAGGCTTTCAGCAGCCGAAGTTGGTTCCTCTGGGTGACTTGGCACAGGCAGTGGTGCAATGGTAAATAAACACCACTGTGTTTCTACCTGAAGTTCTCCAAAGCTTCTGCCACTTGCCAGAGGCAAAACTGCACATTTTCAGCTTTTGCTTGTGGACTATCAACTGAGATTTGTTGGTAGAGGCGAGAAAAACGATTTCTGATACAACCAGAAAAGGTCTTCATATGGAGCTGGAATTTTGCCTAAGATATATATTTATATTAGATTAAAAAAAATAAATTAAAAAAGCCATCTCTTGGTCCATCCACAGCTCAAACTCTCCTNAAAAAAAAAAAAAAGGCAAAAAAAGCGCCAGCTCTTGGGCCATTTACAGACGCAATCAGGATGGATCTTAGTCTGTCACTCCACAGCTCAAACTCTCCTGGATGTTGTGCCGAGTAAAAAATTGTCCCTGGGATCCAGGTGTCTTCCCTTGTCATTTGTCAGGAGTAACTGTTCTGCAGTTTAGAGCTGGCAGCTCTCTGTGGCGTTTCATCGGGATAATACCACACTCTATCATCTGAGGGAATAAACTCTCCCTGCTGACAGGAACTGGGGTGAAGACACCAGCAATTGACTGGATATTACAGAGGCTCTCTGAAGCTTATTCAATGGAAAAGGGACTATCAGGTCATTGGGCCCAAATTGCGTGTTTGGCTTCAAAAGCTGCGAGGGGCTCACAAAACCTAAGAGGAATCAAAAGCGCTGGTCTGTGAGACAGGAGGTCAGGCTGGGCAGTCCCTTCAACCTTTGAAACCTCTCACTGAAATACTTTAATTAAAAAGGAAAAATGAAAGAAAAATAGATGATAAAATGCGTTGTTTTGGCAGTACGTGGGTGTTTCAGGTCCTACTCTAACGCCTTCTGCAAAAGCAGGGCTACAATATCCAGAAAATATCCAGCCTGGTAGCCTTTGTCCTTTTCCTGCTGGGAGGAACCTCTCCAGGGATGGGAGAAGTGATGGCTGGGGAGATGCTCGGGCAATGGGGAGTGGAGCTAACGCTTTCCTGGGACCAGCAGTGGTGGTGGCAGTGGGGACTGGTGGTGGCAGGAGGTCATGGGAGGGAGACAAAGACATCACAAGACCTCAGTTCTCACAGGAGCCAGAAAGCAACAAGGCCCAAAACCAGAGAGATCAATGAGATCCAGGGAGTTTATCTTGCTGCAGAAGATCTCCTGATGTCCAATGGAAATTAATTAATTTAATCCCAAGGCACCACATCCCCTGACGATTTGCTGATTGCTGGGAAATCCTGCAAGTGAAGTCATTTGGCAACGGATGAAGAGCTGCAGGGAGAGGGAAAGGCCACGGGGGATGTGGAGCAGGGTGTGGACAGGGACTGCAGCAGGCTGAGCTCTGGAGCAAACCATCCACATCCCTCTGCCTGCCCCAGGCCTACCCAGGGCTGCACGGATGTCACCCTGGTTTTGAGGATTTTTCTAGGCCTTCTGAATTGTGTTTCGTACTGGAGTCAGAATTTCTGCTTTCCCATACTTGTACTATAAACAACAGCTTTGTTTTCCTAACTGTCCTTCATGGTTTACTTATTGTTAGGTAGGAGGAGAATGTTGATTGACAGTTGTCTTGACCAATGTGGTTTGGGAGGTGGGATTTCATCCTCCAATCCACAGGCACCTTTGGAAATGTATAAAATTGAGTTTTGTAAATAAACTAGCCCCTTTTTTCAGCTTGCTCACCACTGTGCCTCGTGAGGTTCTTTCTTGTTGTGTTGTGGCACACGGATGTTCCTGAGGGAGGACAGGCACCAGGGTGCTGGAACCCTGGGCACTGAGAATTCCAGACTTTCCGTGCTGACAGGCACTGACCCCCAAGCAAACACTGCATTTGATCTGAGGCCTTGGGAAAGGCTTCCAAAATTCAGTGACAGCACTGGGATTTTGGGTGTGTAATTTGAATAGGAGTGTGTGATATCATATGGTGGCAAACTTAAGAGTTTAAGGTTTTAGAATATAGTAATATATATAAAAAGCAAGATGGAGGTTTTAGAGTGGAGGCCAGTCCTTTTTCACCTTCTTCTTCATAGGTTTGGGTGGTGTTCTGTAATCGGGTAGAAAAATCTGCATTGTGGGGCACGGGTGGTTGGTTATTGGGTTAAAAGTAAAAATAATTTAGGTGTCATTTCTTGATTGGTCAGTTTGTGCTTAAAAGACCTTGTAGAGAGATAGAGACGGCTCCATTTTTAGTTTGTTAATTAGAAGTGCTGTAGAACTCTCGGCTTAGTGAGATACATAGATAAGAATTAATAAACATCTGAGTCTGAACACCAAACACCATCTCAAGCACTTAATCCCGACTCTGGCAGAAAAAGAAGATAAAAAGCAACACTGGGGGAAGGGGACAGGGAGGGTGGCACCTCCATCAAGCCGTTCTGTGTGAGAGAGAAGCCTGACAGGTTGTCTGTCCCCTTTCCTCCTGCAGCTCACCAGGGTGCCCGTGGAGTCGTGCAGCCAGCACGAGACCTGCAGCGAGTGCCTGGGCTCGGGAGACCCCCACTGTGGATGGTGTGTCCTTCACAACACGTGAGTACCTGCTGGCTCTGTTGGGTTTTTGCACAAAACCTTTGGGGGACGTTCCTTTGAGCCTCTATTGCAGCATCGGCCTCATAACAGGTTGAGAGGATTGAGAGATGGCAACAGCTCACGTCTTGCCCGCAGTAGGAGATCAAAGATCTCTTTGTTACGGGGAATTTTAAAAGTTTTCCAGCCAATAGCATGTTGCTAAAGCTCACAGACAATTATTGTAGCCAATCACTAAAAGCACACGTACGCCTGCTTCAAACAATGCTTGCTTGTGTGCATTCTATAAACAATACACAGTACTCCATTATTAAGCTTAAGAAGAAGCTTAAAACCTTCTACTGTCTTGCTAAGCATATTTTTCTGCAGCCTTAAGTTCTATTCTAGCCAAGCCTAAAAACCCCGAACTATTGTTTCATGTCCTTGGTTGCTGTATCATTGTATCTTCTCTGCTTTCAGACATTCCAGCTGCAGGTAACTCTAAGTTTTCTGTTCTTTCTGAGACCTGCTTTTACAGCTTCTGAAAATCTTCTTACCTTTACCTGTAATTTCCCACACTGGGGTCTGTCACCATCCCAGCCCTGCCTGCCCCTGACACCTGCCCTCTTGCTAACACAGGGCTGTAATGTTGTCTCAGCCAGGGGCTGAGGTACCCCCAAAAAGGTGTCTGGGACTTGCTGGGGAGAGACTTTGCTTAATTATGAAGGGGTTTTTTGGGAAGATGATGGGAAAGGAGGGTGGTAGAGGCTGGACAGAGCTTCTCCACTGTTAGATCCACAGTTTGCTGAGTGCACCAGCGAAGCAGCCTGGTGTGTTTTGAATTCAGCACTCCAGCAGCTCTTCTCTGGGTCACATTTTCCTGGTGGTTTCCATTCCATTCAAGGGAATTTGACTCTGACCATTAGCCCTTGCCTCAGCACCTCCAGCTTGCCACTGCTGACCTGAACCTTTCCTCTCTTGGACTTGTGATCTCCATCACCCTTAGAGAGGAATCAGATCCCAGTAAACAACATGGGATCCACTTCAAGGTAGTTTTCATTGGTTTAACAGGCCAAACAGGGGCCTCGTTCCACTCTTCCATTATTTTGTTGTACTGGTTTATCCACTGCCTCACGAGGAGCACTGGATCCAGGTGTCCTCAGCATTGGGATATCAGTTCACTGGCTCGTTTTTGCTCAGGCTTTTTAATGATGCTGTTGATCTTGGAGTTGCCTCTCTGCAGCCTTTCCCTGAGTGACCTCCTCCTGCAGAGAGCCCTCTGCAAAAGCCCTGGAGAGGGAGGTGTCAGCTTGGCTGAGCTCCTGGCTCTGAGTGGCAGGGAGGTCTCATTTGCCAAGCCCCTCTCAGCAGAGGCCGTGGCTGGGAAGTGCATGGGATCTGTCTATCCCAAGGCTCCAGCTGGGAGTGGCTCTGCAGGGTGTTGTCACTCCAAGCCTCACGGTGTCCTTGGCAGCCTTGGAGGGTTTTTCTGATGGGCCCTGCTCTTGCAGTGTGTTGGTTCACCTGGATTCTTCCTGTTGAGTTGCAAACTCTCCAGGTGGAGACAGGGATCCAGTTGCAGTGATAGACTTTGCTACCTCTCCTTGCTGGAACAGAAGGGAACAAACCTGGACCATATTCCAACCTTCTGTCGATGCTCTGAATGCTCTGCTTCTGTCAGCCTGTGTGACCCTCATCCAAAACCACGGCAGCCTGCCTAATTTCAAATCAGATCTGGGGGATCCATCCCGAAACACATCCAAAAATGTGGCTCATGCTCTGGAATTGCTCAAGAGAACCTTGGCAAACCAGTCCTGAATTGTGGTGCAGTGGGTAAGAGCCCAGAAAACTTTCATCCTGCTGATCTGAGGATATTCCCATTGATACAGAGCTTTATAGTGTGTTCCCATCCCATCTCACCCTGCATCCATCCTCCAGGACACCGTGTGTTTGCTGTCAGTGAAGGGACAGCACAGATAGGTGCAAGCAGCACAGAAAGGCATGAATTTGTTCATTGATTGCACCACAGCAGTGCTGGATATTTCATCTCCTTGCATCCAGGGTCAGTGGCAGCAAACAATCAAACCATGCAGCAACAAATCCCCAAAAGGAGAGATTCCCAGCACAGACACCTGCAGAGTGTGCAGCAGCTCCTCCTGAGGAGTACTGGAAATGAAATGGAGGGTGATGGCTGGGGTTGGCAGATTCAACTTGGTTTAAAAAAAAAATCTCTGTGCAGGTTCAATCCTTGAGGGAGAAGTGTGGCTGGAGTCTGGGCCTGGGTGATGGCAGCATCCCTGTGCCCTCCTCCCTCTGGTCACTTAGCCTCTGATTCCTTATCTGGAAAAGAGAAATTACCTCTTATTTATGTACCTCTCAGCAAGGTCAATGAGACTGATTCCCTGTGGGGATTTTTTGAAGCACTTCGAAGGCAAATGTTATCAAATCCCACTTCAAGTCTGTTGGTTCCCTCTAATTTTCATCACAGTGAAGAAATCTGATTTTCAGTCCTAGTTTGGGAGGGGTTTTCAGTGCAGCCTCAGGTGTTCCTTTCTGAGCCTCAGTTTCCTCATCCTTTTGGGCAGCCCTGAGAGCAAAGAGAAAATTACATCCCACTCAACAGATTTTGGCTGCACGGGATATTCAGGGTAAGGATGTTGGAATACTGAGTCCCTAATTAGAAATTTTTGCACATCAGAACCCCTCAAGACTCATTAACAGACTTTTCCTCAAGTGGGATACGTCATCAACAACTCCTGCTCAAGGATCCCTGGGGAAAAATGCCACAAACATTTCCCCTCCTGGCTGCTAACCCTTCCATTTTCCCTCCCAGCCAGCAATCCCAGGGGATTCCCGGTGCAGGGCAGAATCCAGTGAGGTGGGAGCTGCTGGAAGGTGTGGAGGAGGCAGCTGGGCTCTGCTGAGCTGGGGTATGGTGGGGCTGGGAACTGGATTTGTGGGCAAAGCCACGCTGTTCCCTCATCCTCCTCCTCCAGTATAAACCATCAAGAGGAGCTGTGGTGGGCTGGGAGACAGGTGAAAGCTGCCCAAAGGGTTACAGCATCTATTTTTTTTGTCTCTTCCATGCACACCTGTCTTATTTTGGGATATTCCCTCCAAAGGCTGATGCAGCTCCTCTTCCCCAGACCCCCATTTCCAACCATCCTCAGCTCCCACCACCTGAGAGGTCCGGGGACAGCTCCCCATCCATCTTTTCCCGAGGGAGCTGGGCTGTCTGTGCCGAGGGCAGCACGCCAGGGCTCGGGAATCGATTTCCACAGCTCTGTCCTAACCTGACACCGAGAAACTCGAGTCCTCTGAGAGACAGAGACAGACAGACCCACAGACGGCTGCAGGAGAAGGGGGGGGGAGGATTGATTGGCTTCTGCCCCGAGGAGAGGAGCTGATACAGAGCAGGTCACTGGAGCTTTCCATCTCTGTATCTTTACCCCGATCTTGTCCCCCCTCCCTTTCCCAGCTCTGCTCCCTCCCGGGCTCTGCTCAGGCCTCTTTAGGCAGTGATGAATCATTTACTTGGTGTAAATTGAAAGTGTGGCTCTGCCGAGGGAGAGGGGCTGGGCTGGGAGCAGCGGGGATGGACCGGGCTGCAAAGCTGCAGGTCCTGCAGTGTCACCAGCTACAAGGTCACAACAATGTCACCAGCCTGGATGGGAGCTGCGGAGAGGGGTGAGAGCAGAGTGAAGTTTTCTGCAGCCCTGAAACGAATTCAGCAGCCTCCTCTTGTGTCACTGTCCCACGATGGCACCCAAACCTGACCCCTCTTCCACTCCCCAGGCAAGTCACTCCTGTCTCACCCATACCCCAGCTGTAGCCACCCCTCTTCCTTCTTTCTTTCCCAGCAACAGTTCAAGCTCCTTATCCCCTGAAGGAGAAACCCTTCAGCTACTGAAAGAGCCCTCCCTAATTCTAGATTGGATATTTGGAAGGAATTCTTCCCTCTCAGGGTGGGGAGGCCCTGGCACAGGATGCCCAGAGGTGTGGCTGCCCCTGGATCCCTGGAAGTGCCCAAGGCCAGGTTGGATGGGGCTTGGAGCAACCTGGGACAGTGGAAGGTGTCCCTGCCCATGGCAGGGGGTGGAATTGGATGATTTTTGAGGGTCCCTTCCAACCAAACCATTCTGTTATTCTGTGTATGTTCACTAGTCCATCTGCACGTGGTCACCACGCAGGTTTTCAGCTTTGCACAGCCCCCCTGGGTTGTGTTTAACACCCCAGCTGCCATAAGGATGGAAATTTGGGGCAGAAAACCAGCATCTCTCTAGAGAAGGGCACCACTTTTATTACAGGGAAATCCCCCTGCTGGGTGCAAAGGGAGCTGTCCCAGGCTCTGCTGTGTTAGTGACACTCCTAAATTTTGGCGTTGCCGCCTCATTTCATCCCATGCAACATCCATCTAATTCCAAGAGGAACAGCTGAACACACACAAGCTGTCCTTAAGGAGGATGCACCCCCAGGCACCAGCCTCCTTCTGCTCTGGAATCTGCCCTTGCAGGTCTGGGGACTCCTTGGCTGGCAGGTCATTAATTGCAATCAGAGAGGGAAACAGTCCCATTTTCTGGGAGAACTTGTGATATTTCAAAACTTTTTTTTTTTTTTTTCCCCTCCAGCTCGCAGTGGCCAATTATTTTTTTAATAAGAAATGTTCTTGAAAGCTGTTCTGGAAGGAGCTGATTCCATTTAGTAATTGGAGAATGATTCATTTAGACTTCGGAAGCCCTTGTTTTGGGGTTTGATTTCAGTTTTTAGCAAGTTGCTTGAGATTTCAAAATAAGAAGCCATTCTGAAAGGAAGCAATATTTTTAAAAAAAAAATATTTTTCCATTAGAATGAAACATTTGGGCATCTGTGATTTCTTTCTCCCCCAGAAGTCTTTACCAGCCCTAGAGATGAGCAAAGCAGTCAACAAGCGCTGTTGGTTTAGAGGAGCTGACATTTGCTGCGGAGGGAAGAGGGATTGTTGAAGCATCCCCAGTCTGTCCTGCTTGGAGATATTGGAGCCAGGAGCTGGCTCTGCTCCCTGCCCTCCTCTGCTCAGCTCTGTGTGTCCTCTGTGTGTCCTTCTGGCACCCAGAGCCTCCCCAGGACACCCCAGCTGGCTCTGCAGAGCACATGCCAGCACATCCCGCTGCTCCTGAACCTTGGGAACAGGATCCAGTGGCCTCCTGAAGGCATCCTAAACCCATGGAAGAGGCAGTGATGTAAGATCCTCACATCTGGGCCACACCAGTCACCTTCCTGGATCCCTTTGGCTCTGGGTTACTCAAGGGATGGCCAAAATCTCCCACACATAATTCCTCAGGTGGAGCTGGTCTGGATTAACTGGATCCCTGCTATTATGAGACACCTCAGAAGCCATAGGAGAATTTTTTGGCTTCCCAACAAAAAAAAACCCCAGCCCTGTTCAGAGGGGTTTGATGCCATTCTCTGGCAGCAGTGTCTGGGGAGTGACCCTCCACATCCTCCTGCTCTCCACCTCTTCCCATCCTCCGCAGCCACTTGTGTGGACAACTCACACACCCCGCAACTACAGCTCTCTCCTTTCTAAGATGGTATGAAGGGACAAAAAAAGGCATCTAAACAGGCTGTTTTCTAGTGATCACTGTGGAGGGGGCGGGAGGGAGCTTTGTTATCCACACTCAGACTCCCTGCCAGACTAGGAGGGAAAAAAAAAAAAAGGGAAAAGTTCCAAAGTGCAGCTCGAGGTGTCTGGGCTCAGCAGGTAACCTGATGCGCTGCCTCTGGCAGAGCTCATTGATCGTCCCTGGCTTTCACTTTCTTGGTCAAAGTCTTCTGAACCACCAGAGAGTCTCAGGTAACCCCAGCTGCCTACACAGGCTGCAATAAGACCTTTCTTGAAGGGTCTTTTTCTTGTTTGACTTTCTGCTGTCTGAAAGCCTGTGACTCTTTCAGGCTGAGGGGTTTTGTTCTTTCTCGTTCCCTTTTTTTTACCTCCTTGTTTTTCGCTTCCCAGTCTTTTCCTCCAGTGCTGCTTCCAGAAGGGGCTGTGTGGGTCAGGCTTCAGGGACCCAGCAGGGCAGGAGGTTGGAATAACACACCCACTCCTGGGCCACTCTGAGCTCTAAGAGTGAGAAAAGAGGGATTTCCTGACTCTTGCAGGGGTCTGTGATCCTACAAACCCTCAGCTGTCCCTGCCTTGAACTCCCAGGCTGTTTTGTCCCAACTGGAGTCTCTCCAATAAGTCAGCAATTGGAGATGCTCTCTGCACTTGCCTGGAATGATCAAAAAGTCATAGAATCAGGGAATATGCTGATCTGGAAGGGACCTATACAGATCATCAAGGTCCAACGCATGGCCCTGCACAGAACAGCCCCAAAAATCACACCAGGTACCTGAGAGCATTGTCCAAACTATTCTTGAACCCTGGCAGGGTTGGTGCCATCACCACATTCCTGGGGAGCCTGTTGCAGTGCCTGACCACCCTCTGGGTCTCACAATCTCACAAATAAAAGTTTGGGGCCATTTTTATTAGGAAAATCTTTCTCTATCCTTTCCTGCCTTAACACTGTCCTGCCGTGGGGCAGCTCTTGAAGCCTTCAGGCACCTGGGACACTTGCCAAAGGTACCTGATAATTGTCCTAATCGTCCTGAGGATGGAGCAGCCACACGGAGAATGTGGTTTCCAGCTCAAATCCTGCTTTTCCTTGGAAATCTGTGCCCATCTGGGCTGTGCCTCCTCAGCAGAAAGGACGCTCAGAGCTACTTCAGTTGTTAAGTTCAACACCCTGGTGTGTCCGAGGGTATTTGTGGACATTTCTCACTGCAAAGGAGATTTCCAGTTCTGTGCTGCTGCGTGACAGGAAGAAAAACATAAATGCTGGGAAGGAAAGTAATTCTGGGAAAACCTGAAGCCTTTCATTTGGTTTGAAAGTCTCCAATCATTTGTTTGGCCGTCAGAGGCAGCAAAGGCAGGAGTGAATGAGCTCCCAGGATGTCTTGGTTTGACTCCTCCCTGGTAACAGCTGGCCTGAGAGTCCTTTCCACCCGACAGCAAGGGAAAGTGGAGTCATTTTCCCGAAATTGGTCTTGGCACAGAGCAATTCCCACCTCTTCCCAGGCAGTAATGGAAACTGGAGCTGGTGTTTCAGAGGGAAGCGCAGCAGGGGGGCATCAAAGCATCCTGCCCCAAGCCCAGGGAATCTCTAATCTGCCTGCTGAGGTACAGCTAAAGTACCCATCCTTTCACACCTTTGGAGATGAGGAAATAGCCCCAAATGTCACAGCTCTGCAATGGCCTTTTGAAATGAGATCGGGGCTCTTAGCCCAGGGAGGAGGAAATTCTCGGGACTGGGAGTGCGGCTATTGATGGTGATAAAGCCCTGAGTGAATCAGAGGTTCCTGAGAATCCTGTTTCTCTATAGATAATGTTGAATAAACCCCTCTGAAGCAGCCCTCTGAGCAGACCCTAAAGGCCACCGTGTCCCCTTTGGGAGCACTTTTCCTGCTCTGGTGAGCCGAGCAGTGCAGGGCAGAGCTGTGCCCTTCACAGGTTGATTATCTCGGTGGCTGTACCTGCCTGAGGCAACTCAGGGACAGCACTGGGCACTGTGGGCCATGAGACGCAGGCGTGTGGTAAATGTGTTTTGATAACAACCTTTCCTTTGATTAGCTTATTTTGCCAGAGGGCAGTGGGGAAGGGTGGGAAGATAATTAGTTTGTGCAGTGGGTTCCAGCAGAAGCTTTCTCCTCATGCAGCCCTGTGAGTTTGGTGTCCTACTTGGGATTTGTCTCCGTCACAGGAACGTTGGCAGCTCAGGTTCAGCGTTGCAGAAAGTTCAGCCCCTTCAGGGGAAGGTCTCTGGGTGAAATATCTACATATCCCACAGGAGATGTCTAAGGAGGGAACAGGGATGGGGGAAAGCTGCATGGCCACCCCGAGCAGCCTTAAAAATCTTAAAAATCAGGTGTACACTGGAGCTGAGATGCAAAGTTACAGGGACTGTCACACGGAACGGGTATTCCCTGACTTGAATTGCAACATGGATGTTGACAGAGCCAGCAGGGAGATTCCGACCTCAAGAAGCAGCAAAATAAAGAATAATTCATGTGTTTAAACACAGATGCATCGAGAATATAGGGAGACTTTGAATTAGAGGTGGTTTTATTTACACAAGGAATTCGATTCAGTTTGAATCCCTGCTGTGTTGAAACTGAGGAACCTCGAGTGTGAGACATTCACCTGGAGCTGACAAACATGGCACAGAGTCCACTTTTCTTCTGGAGGATAAGATGAGGTCCTGAGGACATCTCAAGTGACTTTAGAGCTCTGTATGTTGGCCACAAAATAGAGCCTAACCCCAGTTCGGGATCCCCCTCAAATTCCATGGGTTTTGCAAAGTCACCACTCTCACTTCCCCCATGAATTTTAAAGTCTTGCAGCTCTCCCTATTGCTGACTCTCCCTATTGCTCCCACATCGTCCTGCAGAGGTAGATGGTTTCCCCTTTGACTTCTGTACCAGGGAGATTTCTTTTAATTTATTTTTTTGTTTATTTTTAAATTTTTGGATACTACTGGAAAGAAGAATTGGGTATTTTTGGAACCCTCTCCACAGGGCAATGGTCAGAGCATGAAGCCTGCCAGAGTTCAGGAAGAGTTTGGGCAACACTCTGATGCGCAGGGAGGAATTTTTGGGGTGTTCTGTGCGGGGACAGGAGTTGGACTGGATGATCCTTGTGGGTCCCTTCCAACTCAGGATTCCCCTCCAAGCAGAACTGTGGTCCTGGAGGGAGCTCTTGGGAATTCACAGGAGCTTCTGAGCTTGAAGCTGATTCTCTCCTCCTGCTCTGGGTCTTTATTTTGTGGGGGATCCTCCTTATAGTCTTTTCTTCCTAACCCCCAACAACATCAGCATTTCTTTTGTTTGGTGAGCAACTCACTGTCCTGTTTCCTTGAACATCTTCTCGTCCATTGTTTTCAATGGAAAATCTCGTGAGATATGGATGAGAGAAACCAGGATTTCCAAAGAAAACATGTTTTCTTGCCATCCTCTGCAGGGAAGGCCAAATTCCCAGTGAAGAGCAGAGGTATTGGCTGTAAATTTCTCCTGCCACTGGCCATGGGCTCCTTTGTGTGCTATAGGGACACGGAGCAGCCCCACAGCTTGGCTGTGTCTTGCAAGAAAGCATCCACCAGGCCCTGGTGATGGAAGGAGGAGCAGGTTTCTTTTCATTTCCCTCCAACATTTTCTTCCCTGCCTGGGGAGTTACACCAGCAATTAGCATGTCTTTTTGTTGGTTGTCCTTGGTGGCAAAAAAATAAAGAGGAAGTTGGGGAAAAGTTGAGATGAATATTCTGAGGAGGAGGGAAAATGCTGAAAGCTCTGCTGGGACAGAGGAGGAGCTGGAGGATGGTTCTGCCTAACCTGGATAAAGGGATTTGAGAGGTCAGGGAAGTGGGAATTGCTGTGGGCTGAAGGACTGAGTCACTGTTGCAAGACAAGATCTGGGACAGGTTCTGGCTGGAGAGAACACGTCCTGGACCCCTTGGTACATTCAGAAAGGAACGTCAGCATGATCCACTGGTTACAGGATTTTCCTTAGGCAAGAGAGAGCAGAATTAATTTCCTTGCTCTTCCTTGCATGATTTTGGACAAATTCCTTATGATGGGATTTATCTTACCTGCCCCTCGGTTTGCTGTCTCTGCAGATCCTTGTGACAAGGACTTTTTCTCTTTTTCTGGGCACATTCCTCCTAATCCTGAGGTGTTGAAGGCAGTGGAATTAATTGCCCTCTGGAAGTGCCAGTTTCTTCTAGTAGCTACTGAGGAACTTTAAATGACAACATCAAACAACGCCTGACTTAAAATGACCCCAATCCGTAACTTCCATGTGTTTTAGCCCCTTGTTTGCAGGACAGGAGTAACAGTTCCTCACCTCATCAGTGGATGTGAGATCCTAAGGCTTAAAATATTTTGGACAATGAGTGGATTGCTGAAGTCTTGTAGGGAGCTGAATGTGATGACTGCAGTGTGTATATATATATATATATATGTATATATATATATATATATAAACATAAAGCATATATAAAGCATGTATAAAGCATATATAAGGCACAAAAATAATAATTTCATCTCACAAGTGGCTGAGTAGGTTTTGAGTTTGTTTAATTAGAGCAGAGGGAGCCTTGGCAGACATGACAAGGTGCAAACACAAGATGCAGATCCTTGATTATCCCTCTTGTTAGAGCAGGGGTGGCACCAGAAGGGTTAAGGCAGGCAGGGATGAAGCAAACACTCCCCATGCCTTGCTTCTCCCTCCCAGATCTCATTCCCAATGCCTCCTGCCCCTCTGCCCCAGGCAGTGGAGGAGATCTACATTTTAATTGAGACATGTGAAGAAAATCATCTCCATCTAACTCAATCTAACCTCCCATGCCTGGAAGGCTTCTCCCTTGGTGCATATTTTGGGGTGAGGGTGGGTTAGAGCCCCGTCCAACCTGACCTTGGGTGTTCCCAGGGATCCAGGGGCAGCCACAGCTTCTCTGCCAGTATTTTACCACCCTCACTGTAAAAAAAATTCCTCCTTATATCCCATCTAAACTGACCCTCCTTCAGTTTAAAACCAGCATTAGTGACGGCCCTGGATTAAAGAAGCCCCTGGATCAATGGGACCCCTGGATTAATGAGCCCCCTTTATTAAGGACACCCCACTCTCACGGCTCAGAGCTGAGGTGAGGAGATGACCACAACAAAACCAAACTCCTTTAATCTTTCAAACCCAAACCCCCCTCCCCACAAAGAGGTGTTGTCTGCAGGTTTTCTCAGCTGTGGCTGAGGGACAGGAGCCCCCCGGAGCTGTCCCTCCCTGTGTCTCCCCAGGAGCTGGGAACAGGCAGCCAGACACTGCCAGCCCTGCCAGGGAGCACTGGGTTGTTTCGTGCAGGGCAAGAGGGCAGGATTTCAGTTCAGATAACGCTTGCCTGCTTTGTCTGCTCCCAGTCTCTCAGAGCTTGCCTGGCCTGATAAGGTGTTATCAGAGCGGGGCACCTCCGAGATGTGGCAGGGCCAGAGGTGGCTTTTCTGCAGGTGGCCCTGGCCCTTTTCCACCCAGCACCTCTGAAGAGGCAGCCAGTTAATAACAGGAGGAGGAGGAGGATGTTGGGATGCTTGCCAGGAGCTCTGTGCTTTTCTCAGGGAGAAGAGAAAAACATGGACACCAGCAAATCAACCTGATCCCTTCCTCATCCTCACCCAGCCCTGCAAACAAGCTTGCAAATAACTTTCAGTGTATGATTAGTCAAGAAAGCAGAAATGATTTTTCCATCTTGAGGCCATTGCCTCGAAAAATTTATTTCCAGGAATGGTTCTGAATTTTGCAGTATCTCTGGGCAGGATCTCAGTGTACCTGGACGTGACAGTGATTTTCTGTGTGGTGGGGAGTTCAGTTTTACCAGAGTCGTAGGGCAACAGTAAATCTTTGTTCTCTGTTCCCCTCTCTGCTTTTAAGGACAAAAGAAAAAAAAAATCCTGACCTGAAAAATTCCCTCCTGGCTTTATCTGATAGAAGATCATAGAATTTCAGAATCCTAGGATGGTTTGGGTGGAAAGGGACCTCAAATATCATCCAGTGCCATGGGCAGGGACACCTTCCACTGTCCCAGGGTGCTCCAAGCCCCATCTAACCTGGCCTTGGACACTTTCAGGGAGCCAGGGGCATCTGGATTGGGATCAGAAAGGGCTGATGAGAAAGGAAGGAGAGGACCTACAGCATAAACCCATCTGTCCAGTTGACAAAATATCATTTGATGGCCTCTTGAGCTGTTGAGGAGCACATCAGTCGCGTTATTGAGTGTTATACTTAATCTGCTATTGATTGGGGTGAGCTGGAGAGGACAGCCTTCCCCACTTCCACCCATTCCCAAATTAAAAAAAAAATAAGAGGAGAAGTAAATGCTTTGACTTTTTCATTCTGCCTGGGTGTTTAGGGAATTTACTGCTAATAAAAAAAAAAAGAACAACCAAAAACCCCAACCCTTAAGCGTGAAAACATGAGTAGAATGAATTATAGCCAAATCAATTAATGCTAACAGTATCTATTAAATATTGCACTCTGGAGCTTTGCAGGAGTACACTGCTGCTCTGATATGATCATGACATCATTAACATAATATAAAGAATGAAAAAATCAATAGCTTGCTGGAGCCCAAAATTAAGGCCAAGCAGTGTTATAGCATATCTTTAAATATCTGAAATAGCAACTTGTCTCTGTCATGTACAACCCATTTGCAGATGAAACATCTCTCCCAAAGTGGATGGGAATTTGTTGGCCTGTCTGTCACTCCTGCAGCTGCCCCTTTGGGACACGTGGCATGAAGTGATCTCACATTTTCCAACACGAACGGAGCAGGAAAACTGATCAGGGTCACACTGGCATAACCCTGGAGGAGAAAATTAGGTCAGGGTTACGTTGGTTACGTTGGTTATGTTGGAGGGGTCCAGAGCAGGCCCAGGGTCACTGCACTGGTGGACAGACTGACAGATCTCTGTAGGGTGGGAACATGGACTCAGTGTCTTCTCCTGCTGACTTGGTTTGCATTTTACAGTGTAAATGTCGGGGAGGTTCTTTTCCCTGGGTTACCAGGTTAGGACACTTCAACTCTTCTGCTTGCACTGGGAAAAAAACCCCACAAAAAATAGAGATAGGAGAGGCTTTCAGGTGGGCTGGAAGAGATGTTTGGGCAAGAAGAGACTGGCATGGGTCTGCCAGAATCATAAAATGGGTTGGGTTGGGTTGGAAGGGTCTTCAAAGACCACCTCATACCACCCCCTGCCACGCCAGGGACACCTTCCACTATCCCAGGTTGCTCCAAGCCCCATCCAACATGGCCTTGGACACTTCCAAGGATCCAGGGGCAGCCACAGCTTCTCTGGGCATCCTGTGCCCTAACCCTCCCCACCCTCACCATAAAGGATTTTTTCCCTAATATCCAACCCAAATCCGCCCTCTGTCAGTTTGAAGCCATCAGCTGGTGGCAGGAGAACATCTCAGAGTGTTTCTGAGGAAAATCAGACTCCAGTGGGAGGAATCCTGTGGTGCTGGGCCATGTATTTCCAGCAGGAATTAAAACAACTCCATGGAATATTATTAGGCACTGGAAGACAACTCCTAATGCTGCAAACTTACTAGGATGGAGTTTGGCTTGGGCCAGTTATTGCTCCTTCAAACAATTCCTGGACGTGTTTGGGAATTAGATGGGTCAGGGAGGGTTTCCACAAGGTGTTTTGGAAGTTAATAGAGTTCAGTAACATGGCTGTGATCAGACCATGTCATTTGGCCCCGGGACTAGGGAATATTTCCTGGTATTGTTCAATGCACTCATGGGATGTTGCCACAGCTCCCAGTTGCAGGGGGACAGTAGGAGGAAAATCCTGGAGGAAAGGCAGAGCTGTTGAGATAACGGGCTAAAAATCAACGTTTTTATGGAGGCATTTTCTCAAATGCAAAGCCAGGAACAGAGAAAATGTTTCAGCGCATTAGTTAAGAAAACAGAGAAGGAAAAGTTTGGGAGGAATAAGGAAACCTTTTCAAAGAGTGGGAACTGACAGAGGAAGGATGATATTTTTTGCCAGTTAAATAAAAATTAGGCAAGGAAGAGGTTTTAAAGGTTGAAACTCATTGTCTAAAGGTGAAGTCATAACATGCTTTTATCCTTGGAAGGCGATTGGATTGGAACTTGATAAAATTCAGGTTAAAGCATCAAAAATCAATCCCAACGAATGCCCCTTTTAATCAAGGCACATGAGAACAGGCAATCAGACAGAATTAAATGTATACTTGCTCCTGTGCACAGTCTGCTTTAAATGAAGATGCTAATGGGATACACAGCCTGAAACCTCGATAAAGGGAAGCTCATTTATGGCATAAATCAGCCAAGAACAATAGAGGAGGCCAAGATGATAAAGGAAGGCCTTTCGTGTTAAAGAAAATGTAAAATCAAAGGAAGAAAATAAGGTCAATGTGTGCACAAGTGACAAGGTGTCCCCAGGGAAGGGCAGGGTGTTGGGGCTGGTTTATTGACCACTTGAAGGCAGTGACAGTGACAGTGACACGCTGAGAGAAATGCAAAAGGTTGGGAGGGCAGAGAATGTGGTAATGAGAGACTTCAAGTGGCCTCGTATGCACCGAGCAGATGTCACAAAACTCGGAGCTCCTACCTGTAAACCCAAGAAAAGAGACACAAATCTGGATTTATTCTTGATTTACTCCCAGGATGTGCTGCAGGACAAAGATATTCAGGGCATTGCTCTGAAAGAGGGGCCACGTGGTGCTCAAATTCAGTGTCCTGTAGAGGCAGAATACAATAAATAAATAAAACTTACTGTGGAGTTCAACTTCAGAGGGGAAACAACATAAAATTGAGTAGCTGGTTAAAAGGAGCAGAGAGTGTAAAAAGAAAAGGTGCAGTGCCTCACAGTATCCTGCATAAAAAACATCATGTAGGAGGCTTGTGGAGTTACATGATCTATGAAAAAAGACCTAAAGATAGTAAAAGTGAATGAAAAAAGAATCAAAATGCCTAGTTAAATGGCAAAGTTAAGAGACATTATTTCAAATTGGAAGTTGTACTCAATGGAAGAAAAAAAAAGAATAAAAAAGATTGCTAAATCTGAGGTGTGAATTGCAAAACAATCATCAGGCAGCCCACATAGGAAACACATTGCTGACCTCATAAAAATAACTGATTAAAATTTAGCGAGGTTCCCCCGGAAGTTTACCTTCCAAGGGGCACGAGCTGTGTGAAGAGGCTGCTGCTGAGGGCTCAGCCAAATAATGCTTTTGCAGCATAAAAGTGATGTTCACTGCAAGATCTTGGGAAACTCTGGTGTGAAATTGCCACGTTGTTCAATCTGCTCTACACCTCATTGCCTGTTCCGGCCTTGATGGGAGAATGAAAGGTGGAAAACATATATATATATAAAATTAAACTCCTAAAAGGTCCAAGAACTGGAATTTGAAATCATGACATCTGAATCCAGGCTGTGGCTGCCCCATCCCTGGGAGTGTTCCAGGCCAAGTTGGATGGGGTTTGGAGCAACCTGGGATAGTGGAAGGCGCCCATGGCAGAGGGACTGGAATTAGATCATCTTTAAGATCCCTTCCAAGCCACCATTCTGGGATTCTGTGATTCTATGGAACAATTTTTTTCCCCCCCAATTATCTGGTTGAGCCGTGATTAAGAATAGATGAATAAAAAAAGCACATGACATGCTGGGGGAGGGCGGTGGGTGTCACGAGTCAATTACTGCTCCTTAAATAAATCAAAGTCCATGTGATAAGGATGATGTGGTTAATACAAAGGAATTTATACTTTTCCCATAGCCAGGAACCTCAACAATGCTGTCATGGGACAGGAAGATGAGTCCTCTGACAGATCAGCAACCAGTTCAAAGGTGGGAAATAAAGACCATGAATAAAGGGTTGTGATGGAGGGAGGGAGTATCTGGGAGGGTCCCATGGGAATGTCTGCTGAGGGTGTTTGGTGTATTTATAAATGAGCTAAAAACGGATGAAGAATGAAGTAGAAAAGGTAATTGGTGCTGGAGAGAGTTGTTCAGGATTGTCAGAGGTACACAAGGAGAGATTGTGTGACTTGGTAATTTTCATCTTAAAAGAGAGATGACTGAGAGGGCCACAATAGATCCAGACAATCAGGAGTGCAATGAGGAAAGCGAAGAGGGGATGATTACTGCCCATTTCTCATAACACAAGATCTGGGGAACTTTATATGAGATTATCAAGCGGAATATTAAAACAAGCTGAAGAAAGGACATTTTCATACAGCGTATCATTCATCTGTGCAGCACTGAGAGGCACATTATGGAGGCCAGCAACACAACTGGCTGGAAAGCAATTAGACAAATTAATGAAAGAAAGATCTGTTGAGAGCTGTTCAATACAATGACATCAGTGCAGGCTCCAGGGCAGGCAGTCCCTTGCCAGTGCTGGCTGGAAGCTGGGAGCCTAAACTAGGAGAATTTTCACTTTATTATCATCTTTGTTTTGTCTTTTTTTCTGCCATTGGAGTTGGAGAATGAATGAACGACTCTGTGGATGTTTGGGCTGAGTTGCTGCAGCCATTTCTACAGTTCTGCATTTTTAAGAGCCTCTCAACCATAATTTTGCACGTGAAAACCCCCTGCTCTGTGTCCTTCCTTGTCCAGGCCCCAGCACTGACCCGGAACTGCTGATGGAGAGCCTGATGAGCACCTTGGCCATGCCCATCCAGCCAGGATGAGTCTGGACACCCTTTGCAGACATGGAGCCACCAAACTGCTCTTCCCCCTGCCCAACACTCCTTGGAGGTGGCCCTGGCTCTGCTGCTGGCAGGACTGGCTGCTCTGGCTCTTTTGGGGTGGTGTTTGGCCACTTCCCTGTACTGCCTGGAGCAGGGGCTTCTCTCCCATTCAGCCACCCCCTGGTCCTGCTCCCAAACTCCCTCTCACCAGCTGTGGATTTTGTTGGCTCACAGTCCACACTGAATTGTGTTTGATTAGCTCAGTAAATCCAGGAAGGGGAAGCCAAGACTGTTGCAGAAGCCTTTCAGCAGCAGCAACGGGGAGTCCAAATCCCCATTAAAATGTGTGCTTGGCTTATCTCGACTCTGTCATTTTTGCCGTCTCCCTCCATCCCCTCCTTTGTTTTCCTGCCTTTGATTGCAGTTGGTGAAGTTTGGATCAGTGCTGTCATGCTGGGTTTATTATGAAGTGGTCTTTTCCCTGCAGACCAGGCATCAAGATTCCTGGTTTCCATCTAAAACTCGAGGTTCTGTGGGCAAGTGATGTTTCTCCTGTGGATCTCAGGTTCTACACCCTGAAACAAACAAAACAACAAAAAAAGGCGATTCAAAAGTTTTGCTCCCCCCCCCCGCCCCCGGCATACAGGGAGGACATGTGCTGGATTTATGGATTTCCTTTGGATGTGTGATGGGGAATGCTTTAAGGATGGATTTTGAAAGACAACTTTATCCGCTCATCTAAACGATTCCAGCGTGAGGTGTGTCAATGTCACAGCCACCAGCTGGTCTGAAATTCAACCTGCCAGTCACTGTGACAAGGTCGTGAGAGATAGGAGGGTGGAGAAATCCCTGAGCTAAGCTGCAAGAAGTCTTCAGGGAATTACTGTATGGATCTTGCTGGACCTCAGAATTAGTCATAGATTTGAGAAAACCCTGAATGTGGATGTTCTGTGAGATCTGTGAGCTCTGGGATGAGCTGGTGGGCACCTGTTCTGGTCAGACTGGGAATAAAGGAAGAGTTACTTTAACAGGATCAGTTTCTTGTGCCAGAGAGGGATCTGACTTGCTGCTGCTGCTGCTGGCTCCTCTTTCCCAGCCACCTCCTCGGTGCTGAGGATCCCCTTTCCTTGCATGTGGCAATTGCCAAAGATCTGAGGGGGAAAGTAAGGAAAGGAATCTATAAAGCAAACACAAACTGGGACTGAGCTGCGTTTGAAGGGATGGAGGGAAGCTGCAAGGAGAAACAAAACAACCTTGCAGCAGGATGGAAATAATCATCAACCACCTGAATCACCCAGCATCCCACAGACCCTCCAAGTGGTAGCACTGAATTTCCTCCTGTGTTACAAGAAAAGCTCCTTGGAAGAGTTTCTCAGGATGCATCACGATTCCTGTTCCAGAAGAATTAAGTTATTAAATGTCTTTAGGCCTCTCTGAGTCTCTCTGCTGCCTCCACCCAGGTCTATCTATGTGTCACTACAAATTGGCACTGTCACCCCTCAGATGTGAGGATTCCTCCTCTGAATTTTGTTTTCTGGACCTAGGGAATGACTTAGGGCTGGAATTAATAGGCTGGGCCTTGCTGAGCATTCCAGTTCATCCCTGTCCTCCTTGGCAAGGCCATGGGCAGAAATCTCTAATTCTTTCCTTTAAACACCCATGAAATCAGAGGGAAAAATTCAAGGTTATTACAGAAACACAACAAATAAAATTTGTACCTCAATTGTACTGACTGAGACCAGAGAGTGGGATATTCCTGGGTGGGAATAGGGATTTGCTTCTCACAAAATTCTGGTCCAAATGGTGCTTCCTCAGAGCAGCTCCAACAAATCACTCCATGGGTGCTGCACGTGCTTTAATTAGATATTGAATCACTGACTGGAAATGAGGCCCCACATAAATGTGAGGTCAGCATCTCCCACCTGCTGTGCCTGAGCTGGCTGCCTCAGTGCAGGCAGAAGGTCTGTACCTGCCCCTGACCTTCCTCTAATTATTTGGAATCCATATTATGGACCTTGCTGCACAAGGCAGCCAATGCCAGGTGTTAAATTAATAAGCTGAACCAGGTTTTCTGATCAGTGCTCTGGGCTGTTTGCCATTCCCTTTTTCTCCTCAACATCTGACAAAATAACCCAGGGTTTTAGTCAAAAGTATTTTTGTGATATTGATAGCACTTTGGAAGTGTTGGGTATTTTCCCTGCTGGGTAAGAAAGAGAAAAAATGGGGTAAAACTGATCAAGTCAGGGAAAAAAAGTAACCAGAAAGCTGATGTTGGGGGAGGGCAGTGTGTAAAAGTGATCACAAACCTCTACTGGAGGTGCAGTGCTGGTGAGCTGAAAATACAAGGAGAGAAAGTGCTGGAAAGGTTTTCATCCATACTGGCATACATTCAGCCATGGGATGAGCAAGGACAACTCCCCAGCTCCTGCCCATGATTCTGAATTAAAGCCTTATTTAATAGCAGGCTGAGGAACATCCCATCATCATGGCCCAAACAGCTAAATCCACATGCTGGAGGTAAACAATTAACAGGTTGGGGGAGGGAATGTCAGTGTGGGACAGGGAATGTGCAGAGTGGCTGGTTGGAAGTGAACCTGTCACCTGAGACTGCCTCCAGGGAAATCCCTGACACGGGCATTCATTTGCTTGTGGAGTACTTTTCCTAATAGAAGAGGCAGCAACACATCAATAAGGCATCCAAGAGGGGACTGGAAAACATCCTGGAGGAGATGCCAGGAAAACACAGAGCGCGTGACTTGGGATGTAGGTCCCAGCTTCAGATTTTTGGGGTGAATAGCTGAGAGGGGGCCCAAGGAGCTGCTGCAGGCAGAGCTATTGGGCTGGTCCTATGTGTCACTGATTTTGTGGAGAGATTTGTTTGGGGTTGGAAGGCTCTGGTGTGTTCATTGTGGTTTTTGGAATGGCTTGGCCACCCCTTCCCTGTGGAGGAAGATCAGATTGCTCTCACCCTGCAGGGTTTCCTATGAGGACTTTCCTTTGGGACTCAGTGATCCTTAAGGGTCCCTTCCAGCTCAGGATATTCTATGATTTTATGTTTTTATGCTGCTTCTGGCAGCAACAGTTCAAGGCTGAACAGTTCAAGGCAGAGCATCCTCCTCGTGCACCTTCTCCTCTGCTGCACAGAGATTTTTGGCATCAGGACGGGGGGGAGAGGACAAAAACAATTCTCATCCCCACCTTGAGGAAGTAATAGCTGATTGATGTCTCCAAAGTTCAGCACCCTCCTTTTGGTCACTGTGTCTGCTGCAAAAATGTGTTGAAAAGAGCAAACACAAAGATAACAGAATTTCTCCTGGAATGGACAGAGGGGAAGGTTCCCAGACAAGGAATAAACCAGATCTTCTGTCCATCCATCCATCCATGACCATCACACATGTAATAATCCTGACTGCAGGAGACATCTATCTCCAGGTATCCCTCTGCTCCTTCCCATCAGAACTGAAATCCACTCAGAACACAGGGAGAGTTATTGGTGTTTTATGGATGCTCCAATAGATTTCTCATTGCACTTTCCATGCAGTTTGCAAACCCCTAGCCATCCCAAGGCTGCGTTTGCTTCATCAATTCTTGTGACTGCTTAATGCTGATGCTGTAGAGTTTGGCAGCCTCCATTAGGAATGGTTTTCCCCATGATATTAACAGGCAGTGAAGCTTTGTGCTGATGGATAAAGCCCGGTGTTAAACCCGATTGGAATCAATCAGAGTAATTGTCTGGATGTGTGGTGGTTAATAGGAAATGTCCTGCATATTATTGGCTGGTTTATACAGCACAAGGATTAACTTCTGCCTCCTTTCGTGGCTCACATCCTCTCCCGAGCTGCTGGGGGAGGTGATGGGTCTGTTGGGAGGCTCGTGGAGCTTGGGCAGAGCCCTGCAGCTCATATTTGTCCCAGTGATTATCCTGCTTTTCTGTCTGTGGCTACCAACTGGGCAAAGGGCAACTCTCAGCCTGTTCCTTGGGTGACCCGAGCCCAGGGCAGGGCTTGGGAGGCAGCAGGAAGCAGAGAGCAGGAGCAAGGGTGGAGCAGAAGGTGTCTGAGCCTCCCGTGTGCCTCAGACTCACACACTGGCCATTAAACACAACCCTGAATCCATCCAGGCCAGCCTGGTGTTCCCAGAGCTGTGTTTGGGATGAAACGCCCACCAGGAACCTGCCATCCCTCAGGACCGGGGTGCAGAGGCAGCCTGGGAGGGCCGAATGTGAGCAGGCACAGGCTGATCCAGCCAGAAACCACCACAGCCACCCTGGAACAGGCTTCAGGGGCAACAAACACTGTGAGATGTCACCCCCAGCCCAGGAGGACCCCGACAGCCTCTGCCTGATGAGACACTCTGTGGTCAGACACTCTGGAGCTCTGCTAAACCCTCTGTGGCTGCAGGACCACAGCACCTGACACGGTTACAACATGAACTGGGAGCAGCTTGGTTTTCCAGCATCCTTTTCTTCTGGGAGAGGCTTAAAGCACATTAAGCTTCCTCATGGAAGCATCTTCCCAGTCTCCTGGCAGCTGTGGGTGCAGCATCCTCTGACCTGCATCTGTGCCCCCAAATTCTATTGAGGTGTTCCTGGAGAGGGGCAGTGACCCAGCGAGGGCTTGGCTGGCCTCTGGATGTGAGGGCTCAGCTTTCTCCCTGCCACAAAACTGGGCTTTTTTCCCCTCTGTTTTGGAGAATTTATCATTATTAGGGTTGATTAATTATCTCAAGCACAGAGATACCACTTGCATTTCATGAGCAAGGGGCTGACTCTTGCCTGAGGTCAGGAGTAGTACCTTTAATTTAAATTCAGTGCTAGAAACTTCTGAATCCTTGGAAAGAGATCTTTCTTGCCAAAGAGTAGGAGGAGAGGGAGAGCAGGATTTGTCCAGGAGAGGCCAGCTCCCCTCAGTGACCAGAGCCCTGGGTACCACCTGAAGTGCATCAGGCTGGGATCTGAATGAAAGAGCTTCCTGAGCATTCCTTTCTTCCCTCAGTGAGTCGAATACTATTAACCTTTAAGGCAAAATTGTGTTTTGTGCCTCTGGGAAGCAGTAACATTTCACAGAGCTGCACTGGGGAATCAGGTAAACAATTGTTAACTCTCTCCAGCCCCGTTTCGAGGCCGTCTCGGGGCAGCTGCTTGTGTAAACCCAGCCAGGCTGAGAAAGTCTCTGAGCTTAGGAACCCCTGAGATGGAAGGGTCAGCTGGAGATCCTCTGTCCCTGACTCAGCCTGATGTCCCAGTTTTGTGTGGCTGTTCAGCTGAACCCACAGTCCTGGCACAGGATCAGAGAATCCCAGAATGGGTTGGGAGACACCTCAAAGATCATCCAGTTCCTACCCCATGCCATGGGCAGGGACACCTCCCACTAGACAAGGTTGTGACCAAAAGCTCTGCATGGCTGTTTTGACATTTCTGAGGTCCACAGAGATTTTGGGAAGGAGGTCTGACTTTTCGTGGCTGAGGTTTTTGGGGGTCAGGTCATAAGAAACCATTTATGAACCTGTGCTGCGATATCTCAGACAACAGGGGGCAAATCTGCTGTTTGTGTCACTGATGTTAAATAAAGCCATGCTGGCTTTGAATTAAATATCCAACTGTGCTTAGAAGCTGCTTCACCTAACAGCTTTGACAGTACAGAGGCTTTGACCAAGTCCTGTCCTGCCCTTGAACAGTGTTTGGGATCCCAGTCCACCAAAAGGACATGGACATTTTCCTGTCAGGGTGGAGCAGGCTGTGAACTCCACCAAGCCTTAGTGTGCTTTGCACAAGAGCTTCTAAACCTGCTGTATACTGGGATCCATTCCTGTGGGGAAGAATAAAACAAACCCCAAACAACCAAACCCAAAGAGAATTAAAAAGTGAGGCCTTTCCCTTCGAGCCAGTGCTCCCCACTGGGCCTACCCAAGACCAGGCATTGCAGGTTGGGCAGCCAGGGGTAGTGAGGGGGCTCTGAGCCACTGGAGCCCTGGCAGGAGCCACAATCCCAGGACAAAGTCAACACCTTGGGTGGAAAATTAAATCAGTGAAGCAGCAGGAGCCAGAAAGCAAACGACGCACCGGCAGCAGAGCCGGCTTCCAAATTGAAATGTGTTTGCTGGGGATTGTCCATCGGCTTGGGGAGTTATTATTTCCATTTCTCTAGTTATGAATTAATTTCTAGAGGACTTAATCATGCTCTCCCTTTTCCCCTCCACAACCCCCTCTCCCCTTCTCCTTCTAATTTTCCACTTGACTGGGGATCCTCTGACAGTGAAAATTCAGGCTTAGAGGAGGTCCACGCAAGCTGCTCCATTAGGCTGGATAATCTCATTGGAACCAGTGGCTTGAATAATAACACCTTCACCTCCTGCACAGCACCTGATTCCACTGGCACTTAACACCCTGGGCTGGAAGGATGGATAACAGGAGGAGGGGAAGGGGCAGGGGTGGAGCAGAGCCTGCACCGAGCACCTTTGTCCCCTGGACCTGCCAATGTACCAAGGACACTTCTGCAGTTTGGGATAAAAGCTTTCTCCACTGCTGGGGCATCACAGAGTCCTTGTGTTGGAAAGACCTCAAAGATCATCAGGCTCAAACTTTGACTTGAACCCCTCTGCCCACTAAACCAGAGAGCCACATCCACTACATCCACTCATTGTCTGAACATTTCCAAGGATGGTGACTGCACCACTTTCTTGGGAAGCTGTTCCAATGCTTAATCACTCTTTCAATGAAGAAACTTTTCCTAATATCCAACCTGAACCTCCTCTGGCACAACTTGAGGCCATTTCCTCTTCTCCTGTTGCTTATTACCTGGATGGAGAGACTAAAAACTGGGAGGTGCAACTAAAAACCTGAGTTCTGTCACTAACCCAATAAGATGGATAGCTTGAATCCAGGATTCTGGATTGGATGTTGATCCTGAAGGACTTCAAGCAGGACATTTTTGCCCTTCAAGTGCACAGTTGGTCTCTTGTCCATCACAAATTATGATGTTGGGAGAAGATGTCTCGTATAGGTGGATGAGGGACAGCATCATGAAAGTGCACTTGAATTCCTACCTCCTTCAGCATTCCCAGCCTTTTCCAACCACCTACCCACACTGGATCCCCTCTATCACAGCCTGTGCTGTAGCACTGCCTCAGCCAGAGGGAATAACCTCTTCCCACGGTCAATCCCACCACATCCCCCAGTGCAGCCTGTCTGGCTCACCTAGCATTCCCTGGCAAGTTGTGTCCAGAAATTACGTGCTCTTAAAGGGCAGGGAACTAGGAAATGAGCCTGGAGATGGACACCTGGAGCGTGTAATGGATGTCTCCATCGCCGTGCACCCGACAGCCCAGGCTGCTGGAGGTCACCCACAGCACCAGGGCCATTTCTCAGTGCTTAGCCCACCCCTTCCAGCCATGCACAGACGGGGGGAAATCCATACATCACCTGCTGACAGCGTTTTCCTTGCAGCTGGAGCGTGAGCTGGGGTTCCTGGGGCAGCCTCGGGTCAGGGAGTGTTTCCCAGAGCCAGACCGGATTGGTTCAGGGGAGTTATTCCTAAACAATAATAATTACAATTTAAATTAAAAATTACAACCAAACAACAACAACAACAACAAAAACAACAAAAACAACAACAACAACAACAATTCCTTTGGGGTCTATGTTTAAACTACCAGAGGGATGAATCCAGGAAGGTTTTTAGGGTGTTTTGGAGCCCAGGTCATTCTGTTTCTTATGGCTCGGCTCTGGATGGATCCTCCCTCCTCTCCAAACCTCTCTGCAGAGCCAGCTCGAGAGGAGGCTTAGGAGGAGAGAAACTCAGCTTGTTCCCTGACTTTTTGGCTGGAGCAGGCTTGGGCAGAATAAGGCAGTGAGACTAAAATTAAAATCATTGCTCTATTTTTCCTCTTATTATTCTGTCCCCCAAATTCCCTTTCCTAGAAGGAGCTGAGCTGTGAAAGGGAGAATTCTTATTGTTGTTTTTGTCAGAGTTGGGGTGAAATGCTGCTTTAAGTAGCTGGGAAGCTCCAGCTCTGATCCAAAGTCTGTGCAGTGGTCATGTGAGGCTCTGAAAACTGCCATGGAAACACGGCTTCTCCTTTATTTCTGATCCCTGCTCACCTGTTGAAGGCTGTGCATCCAGCTCAGCCCGGGCTTTTTCCTTGCTCCAAGGAAACAAAGAGCTTAGGGTGGATCCAGAGCTTCAGGAATGCTCTGAGTGGGGTTGGTGGAGATGCACGGAGATGCCTTTTCAGGTAGCAAATCGCATCCCACTGATTCCGCACCCCACAGGGAAAGCCAGGCCTGGGCTGAGAGGTTCCTTGGCTTATTTTTCTCAGTTCCCTGCACAGTCTCCTCTCCTACCAGAGCCATGGAGCTGCTGGAGATGCCCATGTGGTAATGGGGATTTGATGCAACTCTCTCTGTGCTGTCCTGTGTTTTTTTCTGGCTGCTAATTGCAGAAATTGCAGAAATTTTGCTTTTCCTGCAGAAAAGTCTGGGCCCAGGAGGAGGAGTCATCTCTGCCAGGAGCCAATGCTGGAGTTACAGCACCCATCACTGTAGGCTCTGCTGCTGGGGGATGTGGGCAGAGGGATGGATGGATGGATGGATGGATGGATGGATGGATGGATGGATGGATAGATAAGGAGGAGGAAAGGAGCTTATCAGCAGTGCGAAAATAGAGATATGGATGAAGATCAAAAGGAGAAGTTGGATTGGGAGGATCTGGTTTGAGGAACTCTGTGGGATCCCCTCTGCATTGCACCTTTCTGGGTAAAACTGCTCAAGAGGTTTCCAGGGCTGGGGGATTTGGATGAAAAGTGTTCAGGCCGGATCAGTCCATCCTGTGGGAATGTCTTCTCTCTCCTCACTGTGCTCCCCCAAGGCAGGAGAGCAGATGCTGACAGCAACAGAGCAATGAAATGAGGTGCTGGCTGAGCCTGGCAGGGATTCAGTGTCTGTGTGAGTGGGGACTCCTTACAGTGCACTTCCCATGTCTCCCTTGGGTTTTCCCTTCCTGAAAACCTCCTTGAACACAGACCCTCATTCGCCTTTCAAGAGACAAGGCTGAAGTGGCACCAAACCAAACCATCCCACCTGGAGGACTTCCAGGTCTCACTGCAGTCTTGAGGAAGCCTCAGCACCACTGACCAGCCCCAATCTCTGAGCAGCACACCCCAAATCTGACCTTTCTTTCACCAGCAGATATTTGGCATCTGGACCACAGTGACAGGGAAGACACCAAATTAATTTCCTTGGAGTTACTCCAGAGAAGCTCCCATGAAGAATTTGGGGATGGTGTTTTGAACCAGGCCAGGAAAAAAGAACTTCAGCCCCTTTGAACAGATTATTTGCATCAGCCCTTGCAGAGGAGAGCATGTAGGAGCATGGGAGAGTGTAGGTGTTATCTACCCAGGTTGTGGGGAAGACACTCACAAATATTATTAGCATGAATAGGAAGCACCATGATAGGATGCTCTCTGGGAAAAGTAATTTTGTTCATTAATTACTTGCCTTATCTAAGCAACCTCGTTCCCTTTCTCTCGCTTTCTTCTTCTTTTAATTTTCTTTAAAACGGCTCTAAGTGAATTCAGTGCTGGGGAAGTTGTTTTGCTGTCTCCTCAGAGACAGGAGCTTGTGTTACTCAGGTAGCCTTCAGCTGAGCCTTCAGGGGATTTTCCATCTTAATTTGAAGCTCAGCCTTTCATGGGCAGGTGGCAAAAGGCAGATTCCAGGCAGATTCCTGCTCCTTTCTCACGGACCACCTCAGTGCCGTGGACTGACTGCAGTTCTCACACCTTTGACTCGAGTTCTGCCTCCTGCTCGTGATTTTTGTGCTCTGACATTCTCCTGCTTTGAGCTACCAGGCTCGTGTTGTGCCTGGTAAGTTTGGCAGCAAAAGGACCTGTGGTTGCAGAGGCAGCAAAGCAGAGACCCTGCAGCTCCAGAGATGTCCTTTGTTCATGTCTTTGACCCTGGCAGGAGGTTGGAAAGGCTCAGAGGATGGAGGCAGGAGATCCCCATTCTCCCAGACGTCACACACAGATGCTGGCTGTGTTCAGGCTGCTTCTGCAGCAGGAAATGCTTTAGGAATGGATTTTAGGAAGGAATTCTTGGCTGTGATGGGGAGGAGGCCCTGGCACAGGGTGACCAGAAAAGCTGTGGCTGCATCTCTGGAAGTGTCCAAGGTTGGGTGAGGCTTGGAACAAACCTGGTGTGGTGGAAGGTGTCCCTGCCCATGGCAGGGGTTGGACTGGATGATCTTTAATGTCCCTTCCAACCCAAGCCTTTCCATGAGTCCGTGATCCCGTGACTCACGGAGGAAATCCACTTTTCCATAACGACCAGCTGAGGAGTGGATTTCAGCATCACCTTCCACAGACCCTTCCCTCATTCCCACACCCTCCTCCCCCTCCGCCCCGTGCCAGCAAACCATTTCCAATCCTCCGCTGGACAAAGCCTCCCAGTTTCCAGGGATTTGCATGTGAAATGCTCCCGTTCATCCATCCCGGGCTGCAATGAGCCTCCCTGCAGAGAGGCACACGAGTGTGCACACCCAAATCGCGGGTCCCTGGGCTCCCCCCAGCCGTGCCTGAGCTGGGGTGGTCCTTGGGGCCACCTCTGAACCCCTGTCCACCCCTGGGGCTCGGCAGCACCGGCTGCTCCAAGCCCGTCTCCCCCAGGCGAGATCAGCAGCTCCAAGACAATCCGCAGAGCTCCAGAGATTTGGGGAGAGAGGGAGGATGGGGGAGAGGAGAAGGGGCACGAAAATCCCTCCCGAGCAGGGGGCAGGGATGCTGTTTGTGGAGCGTTTGGCTTTGTAGGGCGGGGGATGGAGGAGTAAATCCCTTGCACCCACGCCCCGTGGGGCTCCGGGGGTGGGCTGGCACAATTGCTGGGATGCAGGGAGGAGCCCACCTGGGGACAGAGATAAGGGGCGGGCGGGGGGATTGCGGTTCTGCGGCATAAGCCGGCGCAGTTATCAGGGCAGAAACTCGGCTTCTATTACCATGCATTAGAATAGATTAGCAGGCAGAGCAATTAGCAGCCTCGCTCCGTTTGGCCAAGCGACAGGGGCGGTGGGCGAGGCGGCTCTGGCAGGGCAGCGTTTCCCTCCCCGAGCTGCAGCCCGAGGACAAGGATGGAGTTCTGGTCTTTCACCCCAGGGCTGCCCCGCTGGGACGCTGAGAAGAGCAGCAGGGTGAGCTTTGGATGGTGGTCTGAAACTTTCTGTGGCTCGCGGGTCCCTTAAAAATTGCCCTGGGGAAATGTAAGGCTCCAAAAAGAGTGAATTTTAGCTTTTTTTTGAATTACTTCTTCCGTGTCTCTTTGAAAAAATCCACGGGCCACTTGGTGCTCAAATAGCACCCATTAAAAATCCCATTGCTTCTACCCCCAGTGGCTTTTCCCCGCTTTGCCCAGTTCACCTTTGATGCCCAAAAAGCAGTTTTTGGGGAGTTGAGGCTGTTTGTGGTTGGAGCCAAAGATGGAAGGATTCAACTCCTCCCTCAGACACACATGAACTTGCTGAGAAAACTCCTCACTAGCTGGACAGGTTTCCCAGGAATAATCCTGTGAAAATTCAGCTGAGATTTGTCACTTTTCCTGGAGCATCTCCTGCCTTTTTCATCCAGAATGGAGTATCCTGGGCAGTTGGTCAAATCTAACTTCTTGGTGCCAGGGAGAGCTAAATTTCAGCCATGCCCTGGGCAGCCTGGAGGCCAAACGGAGAGGGCAGGGAAGGAGTGGGGTGTTCACCACATGGCCATGTAAAGTTTAAGGTCAATTATGTCTGTGTCTCGACATTTATGGCATTCCTGTTCTCAGGACCCCGAGGGAACCTGGAAATGTCAAAACATTGCTAAAACTGACCTTAAACTTTACATGCGAGTGGGACTGAATCTTCTCCCTTTTCCTGGCTCCAGCCAGAAAATTGCTTTGGCTCCAGCAGAGGGAAAGGCAAATTTCAGCTGCTCCCTCCTTCCCCAGCCCTGCTCCCCCTGGGATAAAGCCACCTCAGGAGACCCAAAGCTGGCTCTGCACGTGGGTCAGACTTGGGCTAAAACAAACCTCTTAATCCATCCCCAGATTCCTTGAATTGCTCTGTTCTCCTCTCACCCTTCTTTCCGACTGGGAAATAATAATAAAAAACCCCCAACTTTTCCCCGGTAAGGAACGAAGCTCAGACATCTCATCGCGTCCTGAAAGAGGGACCAGAGGGATAAGACTGAGCCGGGTACCGCGGATCTCCAGAGCTTCCCGAAGCCGATCTGTCCTGCGGTCCCTTTCCCGGATTCCTGTCCCCAGTCCCGGCTGGAAATGCCATTCCCAGGGTTTGCACTTGGCTTCCGCCGAGCTCCCTCTGCTGATCGCCTTCCAAAAGGCATCTCAGTCCTGCCTGTGCTTCCAGGGAACACATCCCCTCCCGCCGCGGGGCAGGGACGGGCACCTCTGGGTGATGCTGAGGGATCCTGTGGGACATCGGCCCCAGGGGAACTGGGGAACGTGACCCTCTGCCAGAAGCTGGGGCTTTGTGGAGAGAGAGGGGAACTCAAGGGCTGCAGCAGTGCCAGAAATCCCTCTGTCGCCTCCTCGGTTCCGAGCTGCTCCAGCTTTGCCAAGGATAACAATTCTGGTGTGTCACAAGGCCAAAGATTTTAAAAAACGTCACTATTTGTGTTTTTCATCTTGCAGGAATCAGAGAATCACGGAGTGGTTTGGGTGGGGAGGGACATCAAAGCCCATCTAGTGCCACCCCTGCAATGGGCAGGGACACCTTCCACCATCCCAGGCTGCTCCAAGCCCATCCAACCTGGCCAGGAACAATTCCAGGGACGGGACATTCCCAAATAATCCCCCTCCCCTCAGGGACAAGGAGAGCTGCTACCCAGGTCATGCTTGCACCTCCTCTTGGATTTCAGATTCCCAGTTTGTTGATCTGTCCAGCTCTTTCAGCTTGACTCTTACCTGCCTTGCATGGGCTCTGGCTGGGCTGGGAATTCTCAGATTTTCCCTTGGAGATGAAGAGATGGGAGAAATGGAAACTCATTGTCTCTTACCCTGTCTTGATCCAGGACAGGTGGGACCATCTGGGCTACTCACGATCTTCCAGCTGAGACCTAAATCAGATTTCTCTAAAGTTTCCCTACATCTTCTCCAGCCTCCTCCTGAATTTTTTTTTCTCGGATGTCTCTATCCAACATACCTAGAAAGGAGACCACTGGAGGTGGTGATGTGAGTGAGGGAGGCAGATGGAGAATCTGAGGAGAAAAAGAAGGGAACAGGTTGGGTTTTAAGCAGAAAAACTAAAGAGAGATGGAGAAAAAAAAAAAGGAATGGGAACTTTGCCCAAGCTGAAAACACACCACTGGGAAGAGGTGAGGATTGGGATGGGGCAACATCTTCATCTTCCACAAGTGGAGGACCCCAGTGTGAGGGACCCCACACCACAAAAAAAACTTAGGAATGAACAGTTTGGGGATTAAAATGGGAATTCCAACACTGGTGTGACTGGGGGTGCCCTGATTGCCACTGGAGGGAAGGTGTGAGGAAAGGGGGGCTGAGATGATTCCATCAGAGGGTGAGAGGATTTATCCCCCAAGGGAAATGTCACTGTGTAGAACCAGAAAAGAAAGGTGAAATGTCAAAACCTTTTGTAGAAGAGTGGTTCCAGCAAATTACCTGTTTGGAGGTGGTGGAAAGGTGTCATTTGGGTTTGCTGGGATGACCCCAACCATTGAGCTGCCTCTGAGCTTTGCCATCAAACACAGATTTTTCTGGTGCTTCTCCTTCCCTGAGAACCCACCTGAACACCCAGAGTCAAAAGAAAACTGCTGTGGAGCAAATGGTGAGGCTTCTCCAAAAAGGATGAATTTCTTTAGTATTTATTTCTGGGAATCAAAAATTTTTGATGGTATTTTTTTTCCCCCGAATGAAAAAAAAAAAAATGCATCATGTGCTAATTGCCACTTGTAAAAAGCCCCCAAATACTCTGTTCTGAGTAGCAATTTCTGATCAGATCCAATCACCACTCTTTTGTCTTGAAATTTGTTATTAATTAACAGAATTACAGATAAGACCTTTTCCATTGCCAGAAAACTGACTTTTTTGGGTCTCACATTCAAAAACATGGATGTTTTAGTCTGCTTCTTGGGAAATTATGCGGGAAAAAAAAATAAAACAGAATCCAAATCTTCTCCTTTTTCAACAGTTATGGTTATGAGCAAGCAAGGCTTGGTCAGGTGAAAAATAAAGGTCATTTTGGGGGGCCTGGGAGGGGTTTGTGTGTGCAGCGTGGTGGTTGGGGGTTTTCTGTCTACAGCAGGATGATGGAGATGTGTCTGCACTGAGAGTCTGGGCTTGGTTTGACCAAGCCCCAGCAGGGCAGAAGAACCTTTCCCATCCCTCCAGAGGTGGAATAGCCTGGCCACTCTGGAGGGATGGGTTTGCAGGGTGTGGCCCCAGCTTTAACCCCCCGATTTAGGGATTTAATGGTGATTTCTTGTGCCCCAAGCCAGGACCTCCACCTCAGGCTTTGCCCTGCTCTCAGTCTGTGCCTCGCTTTCCTGTCTCTGCCTGCTAATTCCAACCTCGTGGAGGTATCCTGAAGTTTAATTAGCTGCAGGCAAAGCCCTTTGAGATTCCTGGAGGAGAGACGCGAGAGAAGCGGAAAGTATTAATTTAACATTATTAAAATAATTGGTTGGTGGCTGGTGAGCAGAGGGAGAGCACCAGTGGTACTTATTCTTAATGGGAGGTGAGGAGGAAATAAGGTTCCTCGTGGTTCAGTGGCAGGAGCAGCTCCTCAGTGTTTGTGCTAATGGCTTTGGACCAGGCAGGACACTTGGAATTGGGAAAGGCACGGCTGGGGATGGAGGAGCGGCTGCTGGTGAGACATCCAGAGAGGGGTCGCATCTGCAGCACCCTCAGAACAAGCTCAGGGGTAGGAGATGCTCTTTTGGGAGCCTGAAGTGGAATGTGGAGCCACTGGGTGGGAGCTCCACATCCCCCAGTTATGGTGTGACCAGCAGGGAATTAGGGAATGTGGCAGCGGGAGGTGATCCCGGTGTGTGGGCACCCTCGGAATGCTGGCGGTGCAGATATTTTATTAAAGCAAATTTGGCAGTAACAGGGGTTTTCTTCTGCATAAACAACAACAAACACACCAGGTGAGCGTCACAGGAGCTCCCAGGGCCCAAGGCAGACGATGACTGTCACCAGAGACAACAGAAGTGATGAGTTGAAGTCGGGATACTTCACTATCCCTCCCTCAGCCCAGCTGCTGAGTGCAGGCAGCTGCCTTCCAGGTGACCACTTTTATAGGCAGTGCTAATTTATTGGAAGTGCTAATTTATTAAAAGTCCCATTTGCCTTTATTTACAGTTTGCTGAACTTACTTCTGGGGCTGTCCCCTCTGGGCAGACACTTTCTGTGACCAGATGCTTTGTCACTTTTGTTTCTGCGCCTCAGCCTTCACCACCCAGGGATTTGAGACTGGTGCTGGAGGGAAAGACTTCCCTCTGCATGTGCTGGAACAGTTTTCTCTGCTGTTTCTTCCTCTCTTTGGGGAGGGCAGAACATTTTTGGCATTGCAGAAGAAGGCTGGAGGGAGAAGGTTTCTTTATGTCAGGTGTCTTTTTCTAAATTGTAGCATCACAGAAGGATTTGGGTTGGAAGGGACATTAAAGATCATCCAGTTCCACCTCCTGCCATGGGCAGGGGCTGTCCCAGGTTGCTCTAAGCCTCATGCAACCTTGGACACTTCAAGGGATGGGGCAGCCACAGCTTTTCTGAGCAACCTGTGCAAGGGCCTCACCATCCTCTGGGTAAAGAATTTTTCCATAAGATCCGACCTAAATCTCCCTTCCTTCAGGGTAATCCATCACAGCAAACCCCACCACATGCTGCCTCTGGAGAGCCTCAGCCCTGCAGGTGCTGGGAGACACCTTTGGTGATGTGTGAACCCACAGGATGCTCCAGCTTAGGACAGATAAGGTGGTCGTGGGAGAGGAGATGGGGAAAACCACGGACAAAATGCTCTGGAGAAGAGCCACCATCACTCCTTTCTGCATGCACAAACCTGCCAAACCCACTGGCAGGTGGCTCCATCCCTTTAGATTTGATTCCTGAAGCAGCTGTGGTCACTCACCTGGGCTGTTGTCCCCAGAGCCTGAGCCCAGACCCAGAGCCCAGCTCAGCAGGACTCCCCCACCATCAGACTCCAGCACCAGGCACGGGCATTTGGGGCTTTTCCAACTGAGGAATTGCATGGGAAAAGTCAGACAGTGAAAGTCAAAAGTTGGGAAGTGGCAGAATTGAGGTCACCGTGGAAAAAAGGAATAATAACCTGTGATCCTGTAATTAAAGTCTGGCTTGCAGTGTGTGGGTGCAGGGAGCAGATTTGGAAGTACAGAAGCTGCTTTCAGTCTGGCAGCCCCTAATTCCTGAGACCCTGACACAGCAGCCTTAACATTATATTAAACCCAGGCTTAGTTTGGTTTGGTTTTTCATAAATTCATTATTTGGATGACGTTATTTTCACCTTTTGGCAGATACCAAGGCTGTAAGGCACATCAGTCTAATATAGAGAGAGAGTCTGGTCTGAAAAGTTACATGTTTTAAATGTGTATGACCTGTGAACAGCAAGGCAAAATGTGGATTATTATATCCCTGCTCAGTGGTGGGATTGGGACTACAAACCACATTCCTGGGTGCTTAATCCGTATCCATAGATTTGAGCTGAGCCTGGATATCTGCCTGTTTAATTTTAGAAAGTCCAGATATTTCTGTTGTGCTGCAGCTGGAGGAAATAAATGGGAGGTAACAGAACATCTTGAAGAATTTGGGCACTTGTGTCTTGATTCTGAGCCCAAAAAGATTTCCCTTCCAAGCTATTCCCAGGAGAGGAGTTCCCACACCCTGCGGAGCTTTAATGAGATTGCTGTGACTGTTTGGAATTTTATGGAAGTGCTTGGAAAAACCTCAGGTCAGCATTTTGCCTTTTGGCTTTCGTGCCACCATGGGGGACTTACAGTTTTGGGGGTATTTAATGGGCTATTGGTCCAACCCTCTGGAGAGTGCCCATTTAAAATTCCTGATCCAGCATGTGGCAGTGCCAGAGGAGATTTAATGGGATGAGGGCTCCTGGGAAACAGAGAGCAGGAGCTGCAGTGGTGCCTTTGCTCTGTCAAACCTGCAAAGTGTGTTGAGAATGGCCAAAATATCCCTTTGTGGATCTTGCCTCTGGAAATACAAAACTTTCCTCTGCCAGAAAGATGGAGAAATTGGAGTTTGGAGATGGGATGTTCGCTTTATCTGGAGTCAGTCACTAGAGAGAAGCCAAGCCCTATAGTTTTAGGCTGCCCCAAGCTTTGAAACATTTGGATTAACCATATATTGAGTTTTTGGCATGTGTTTCCATGGATCCTCGTCTGCAAATCCCCATGCACGAGGGTGCAGTCTCTGCTCTGAGGAGCAGGAATGCTGAGGGGTGATCTTGGAGCTCCAGCAGCCCCCAGGTTCTCTCACAAGTGAGACCTCTGAAGTCTGGAAGTGGGTAAATAATTTAACATCCACACTTAAGTCTTTATAGCTGGTTTTAATGGGGGGTAATAGCACTGCTAATAACAAAATCCATTGAAGACACCCTGTGCAAGTCCATAACATTAACTTAATGGCAGAAGGTAATTGGCATGCAGCTAGAGCTGTCCTTTTGGATTAACCCTGTGGATTTCCAGGCAGACACCTTCCTTGAAGCAATGGCCTTGGCAGCGTGTGTGGAGTGAAATACAGAAGTAGTTTATGTTAAACAAGTGCAAACCTGGGTGGAAACGGGGCAAACAAGCCACCAGTCCACTCTTCTGGGTGGTGTTTGCACCACACAGGTGAGAAGAGGGGTAGTGACAGCGCTGAAAACATCAACCAGTAGTGGGTGGTGTGAACTGCATGGCTTTGTGCAGCCCAGGTGTGTGCACCCACAAATTTCACTGAGCTGTCACTTATTGGGAACACCAGAATTTTTAAGATTCAACTCTCAGCACTTCTAGTCAGGCATTTGCAAACCAGATGCAAAAAAACTCCTTAATCTGCAAGGACAAGTGCTTGGGGGGATGGCCCCATCCCAGAGGTGAGGTACCAGCAGCCCAGAGGCTCCACAAGTGCTCAGTATTCCCAGGAGGGAGAAAAAACATGGGCTGTGCACGGCTTCTCTACAGGGCCAGCCCTGCCTGAGGTGTCCCACAGCCCTTGGACAGGAGAGTTTGAAGGGCTGGGGGTTTGGCCCAGGGAAGGCTGTGCTGGACCTGCTGTGTGGGTGGAGAGACAGAGAACTTCAGCAGCGGGGTTGGACCTTTCTCCCACCACCCTCCCTCCTCCTACGGGTTCCTTGCAACTCCCCAACCTGCTTGAGCAATCCCACAGCTGCCAGCACCAGAGTTAACGCTCTCAGGCATGTGGTGGGGCTCTTGGGAATGTCCTGTGCAGGGCCAGGAGTTGGACTGGATGATCCTCACGGGTCCCTTCCAGCTCAGAGTATCCTCTATGATCCCCTGAGCTGGACCGCGCCAGGGCACGAGTGTGATTTTCTGTCTAGTGCTGTCCCAAAGAGCACAGAGCCGACTTTCCATCCACGCTAACCGCTGCTCCCACGCCCCAGAGCTGTCCCCACCCTGCCAGCCTGGCTGTGTGCTCACTCTGTCCCTGTCTGTTGCTGTTTCCCCAGCTGCACGAGGAAGGAGCGGTGCGAGCGCTCCAGCGAGCCGCGCAGATTCGCCTCGGAGATGAAGCAGTGCGTCCGCCTCACCGTGCACCCCAACAACATCTCCGTGTCCCAGTACAACGTTCTGGTGAGGAATGGCAAACCCCTGCCCCTCTCCTCGGGTTGAACCTGCCCGTGCAGCGTGGCAGAATCCAGGGATTCAGCACCACTGGAAAGGACTGGCAGCAAAAGCTTCTCCAGACTCCGTTAACTTCCCCTGCAACTCCTCCGGCGCAGGGAGAGATTTGCCACAGGAGGATGTTTTGGCATTGATTTTGCTCTGTTTAGAAATCTAGAAATGGACTAGGAAGAGTCCTCCTTGTTGTCTGTGAGGGCAGGTCTGAAGGGACTCTGTGTCCTGCAAGCGTTGTGTGCTGCCCTGGGAGAGGAATTAATTAATAATTTTAGGCAAGGGACATTTTCATGGTTAGAAATTGCATTCTAGAGCAAAGCCAAGTGAAGGACGATATGAATTATTTCTGTAGCTCCAAGTTCCCATTATTTTGGATGGAAATATCCCCTTCTAAGCCCCCAGGAACTCCATCCTGCTCCAGCACTAGGCATGCAGAGCAGAGAGGCAGGATGCTGTGCAGAGGAACCCAAGGCTCCCAGGGCTCCTGCTGTCTCCTGTGTCCTTCCACAGCACAAGGTTTAACCTTTCTGACCTCGGGCTACTCAGTCAGCAACCAAGGAAACCACACAGTGAATGCTGGCAGAGCAGCAGATGATCCTGGGCTTGAGGCAGGAAATCTCTGCTGAAGATCTGGCCAGTCTGTAGTTTCTCTCCTGGCTCATGGCAGCAGTACCAGACGTGGTGAGATCCCACCGTGCTCCAAGAAGGAGACAAAAGTCCGTTTCTCTCAGACTACCAGTGCTCTGTCTTTTTGACCACGCTAATTTGGGCTGCAATTAAGTTGGTAACCCAGGCCCTAAAAACTCCTTCTCTAGACATCCTTAGCCCCACACCCTGGAAGGCCTAAATGGAATTGCTCAGGGTGCAGCTGCCAGACACCTTCCAGGTGACAGGTTTGGATTTCTCCACGGCTAAGGAAATCAGCCTTTCAAAGCCTGCATGTCCAATCACTGCTGCTTTGTTTCAGCCTCTTAACTTTGCTGCAACTTTACTTTCCCCAGGCTTCAAACAAAACTGATCTGAGACATCTTAAGTTCTTTGTTCTTCTGGGAGTTCAAGGTTTCTTTTCCATATTCTCT
The DNA here is from genome assembly GCA_013397195.1 of Hylia prasina. Classification (NCBI taxonomy): domain Eukaryota; kingdom Metazoa; phylum Chordata; class Aves; order Passeriformes; family Sylviidae; genus Hylia; species Hylia prasina. Next base: position 775,404 of record VYXD01001826.1, on the reverse strand, counting down.
CAGTAGCTGTTGAGTTCTTTCATGTTGGAATAAATCCAGAGGGACTGGCTGGCTCGGGGCGACTGAAAATGAAAACAGAATAAGAGACCTTTACCTCTGGGTTACTCCCAGGGTGAGTCAGCCCAGAGCTGCTGGGATCAGAAGTTGCCATCATGTTACCCAACAAGCTGCATGGGCATTTTGATGGAAGTCCCAGCTCAGTCCCAGCTAAACTGGTGACCCAGCTCATCCCATCACCAGGGGCAAACCAGGAGGGGAACAAACAGAGGGTTAATGGTGTTCCTCAGCAAATCTCCAATCTAGAATGCTAGAATCTTGGGTTCTAGCAAAGCTTCAGTGGCAATGAGCTCTTGCTCATGGAGGCAGAGCAGGTGTTTGTGTGGTCAGCCATGCTTTTAAATTTTGGGCACTAATAGGGTCTTGGAAAATCTTACCTGAGTCTGTTTCAGCTGCTCTGGGCTCTCTGAGAAGAGCTGCTTGCTGGGGGAAGGCTCCATGCTTTCCCTGCTGTCTCAGGAGTGTGGGATGTAGGATTTCTTGTCTGCTTGGGGCATGCACTGGCTCCTGGAGTTTGTGGCCAAGCACTGGTCTGCCCACCAGTGTCATCTTCTGCATGGCACAGCTTCCTCCTGCACCATCCATGCCCAGAGGGAGATTTGTTAAGGAGGACAGATTCCCCTTCTCCATTGCTGGCAGGGAGAATGGATTCAGCCTCAGTGCTAAATCCATCCAAATAACCAAAGCTTTTTCTTTTTCCCCATCCAAGACAAAAAAATTCACCTTTCCATTGCCATTCCCATGGCCCAAAAATGACCCAGCTCTCACAAAGGCTTAATGACATCCAGGGCTAAGGCCTGTCAGCTCAGCCTTTCTCCCTGACGGTCCTCAGTGTGGAGGAACAGCTCCAACCATTCCCTAGGTGATGAAAACAGTGTGTGGGAGCACTGAGTGCTGTGTCACGTTCTTATCCTGTCCTGCTTTGTCACCTGGACTGACCCCTGCTCTTTGTGCTGGTAGAAACAACACCTCAGCATGCACTTGTGTCTCTTTTCAGTGGCTGTCACCTCAGAGGGAGCCTCAGCCAGCTCGTGGAGGAGGAAAGTGTGGAGAGCATCTGCATTTGTGCCTGTGCCGGGTGGTTGGCTCCAGTGTTTGGCCACAAAACCACTAAATTTACACCAATTACCAGGTGCTAGGGGTCCCCTGGGTGCCCCTCCGTGTTCAGGCCTGACCTTTGAGCAGGACCCTCAGTGATGGAGAGCCGTGGGGCAGGACCTTTGTTGGTCTGGGAAACTGGCAGGATGAATGTGCTCCTCCAAAGCATGGACACGGTGGAAACCAGCCCTGAGATTCCTTCTCCCATGACCATGAGCAAGGCCAGAGGGTGTTGTGAACTCTAAAAACACAGGCAAATCCTCCTTCATGGCTTTTGTTTTTGTTCCATATGGAACCCCAGGACAGCACGAGGAGCCAGCTGGTTCTTCAGTGGGACGGGCAGGAGAGGTTTCTGTGCCTGTGGAGACAGGGGACTTTTTGTGGTGCACTGAAGGCTGTAACTAGACTCTCCTCACACAGGACCTTGGGGGCAGAGTGCTCCCCCGTGCTGGTGCTGGCAGAGCAGGCCGTAGAGAGTTAGACTGGAGCGCTCCAGTTTCTCTGGAGTCTGCAGAGTGCCTCTTGTGAGTAGCAGTCACCTTCCTCAGAAACCGCGGGGCCCTGGGCGCCGCCACAGCCCCGGGACCCACGGCTGGCTCCAAAGACTCCCCTGCCTAACCCGACACCTGCATGACAGACAGCCAGCACTCCCTCCCCTGCACTGAGCCGGGCAGCACTGGGACGCCGTGCAGGTGTCCCTGCACAGCCACCTGTGTCAGCATCTCGTGCCCTCCCCTCCTCACTCGCCCCTCTCCCGAGCCGCTGCTTTCTGCTGAAGGAGGATGCTCTCTCTAGCAAGAGGCTCTTTGACCTCTCCAGTGTAATTCTCTCCTGCTGGCCCAGCTCTGTTGTTTGGCTGAGTGTTCTCTTCTTCTCTCTTCTTCTGCCTCTCCCTCTCTCCCTCCGTCTTTGCCTGCAGCTGGTCTTGGAGACCTACAACGTCCCCGAGCTCTCGGCAGGGGTCAACTGCACCTTCGAGGACCTCTCGGAGATGGATGGGTTGGTGGTGGGCAGCCAGATCCAGTGCATCTCTCCAGCTGCCAAGGAGGTGCCCCAGATCATCACAGAGAATGGTGAGTGTCCCACAGCTCCTCCACCCACACCTCTCCTTCCCACCCTCACCCCACACCCTGCATCTCTCCTGTGCCCTCACAAAGCAGGGTGTGGCTGCTGAGAGCCTGAGGGGAGGGCGTGGAAAGCCCTGGGATGCTGGAGCTGCACAGCAGCACATCAAGGCACGAGTTGTGTGAATGTGAAAGTGTTTCTGGAGCGCCAGCCTTGAGCTGCAGCAGCTGCACTGAGGTGCTCGTCTGTGTGACACCAGGTGTTTGCAGGCTGCCACCGAGTGGCTGTTCCACAGATCTGGCAAAGACAAGACGTGGATGTGGGATATTCCCTCTCCTTTTGGCCAGGCTGGTGTTGCACAGCAAGCTCTAAACACATCCTGTCCCGTGTAACAGACAGAAATTCCTGCAGAGATGGGCAATCCTGTCTGTAATTTCACCCTGCTCCTCGCAGGTTTAAGTCTGTGAGCTTCCCATGTCAATTCCTGGCCTTTACTGCCTTCAGCTGTTCCAGGTTGGCTTCTGGCTCCTTCTCCTAAAGTGGTCCAGCACTGAAAAACACCTTCTCTCCAAGGGTGCTTCCCTTAGCCACAACTTCCTGCACTTTCTTCTTTCCCTTTTCTAACAAACTTTCTGGGTAATTTCAAGAACCCCTGTGGCTCTTTACAGGGACCTACTATAAAAACCTTGACCCTGCTATCACCCCCATGAGACACAGAGAGGATGCTGCCAATTTTTGTCCTTGCCTTCATGTGAAAATTTCCTGTAAAATTTGCCTCTGGGGATCCTCAGACTGCAGAAAATGAGGTGACATGAACTGTCACCATCCCCTCTGCTTTCCCTGAGCTGCACACAGCTGCTGTGCTCTCCTCTGCAGTCCCAAAACAAACTCCCAGGAGGTTGTCACCACTTTCATGTCCCACTGAGTTATCGCTCATGTTTGCTTACCAAGACAGGCACCAGAAATTCTCTTCTTGGTATGGACTTCTAGTCCCAGGCCAGGCTATCATCAACCAGCAGACAAAAATAGCAGTGAAAGGTGGAGACAGCACAAGAGGGAGAGATTTATCTGCTTTCAGGGCACCTGCAGCTTGTATCAGCTTCAGAGCTGCTGCTCTGCACCTCTGTGAACACCAAGTCCTCCCTGCAGTGCCAGAGGCTGGATTTGAACCAAAGGATGTGTGACTGTCACACCTGGGGCCATCCAGTTCTCACACCCTGGTTTGAAATACCTGCAAGATGTTGGCAAAGTCGTTAAATATGGCACAGCAGATGGGCAGCAGGACGTGTTCAGTGAAGAGTGTGGAGTGTGTGTGCCCCAAGGTGGGTGAGGGAGCACGAGGTGCTCGTTGTGACCCACTGTCAAGTTTGCTTTGGCCTCATCGATTAATGAATCTTTCAGGTGAGGAGGGAAATAGCAGAATCATAGGATGGTTTAGTTTAGAAGGGTCTGAAAGATCATCTCTTGCCATGGGCAGGGACACCTTCCACTATCCCAGGGTGCTCCAAGCCCTGTCCAGCCTGGTCTTGGACACTTCCAGGGATCCAGGGGCAGCCACAGCTGCTCTGGGCACCCTGTGCCAGGGCCTCCCCACCCTCACAGGGAAGAATTTCCTCGTAATGTCCCATCTAAATCTCTCCTCTTTTAGTTCAAGGCCATTTCCCTTTGTCCTATCACTCTGTGCCCTTTTATAAATAGCAGGGAAAGGGCCACCCAGGTAAATCTGTAATTAAACCTGGGTCACTTCCCCACCAAATTACTGCAATTGCTGCACCCACTGATTGCCCTCTCTGAACTGTGGGAAGAAGCAGCAGCTGACTGCCCAGCTTAGGACCAGTGGGAAAAGGGATGAGGAAATTGTGTGGAGGAGCTGAGGTAAAGAGGGATCTGCTACAGAAATGGCTTGATCCCTCTGGAAGTGCAATGGATTTCACATCTCTCACTCTGGGATGGGTTCTTTCAGCCACAGGCTGAGGGGAATGGAGCTTGGGGTGAGCGGGGTGAGTGAACATGGAAGGAATGTCCACATGCTCTTTTTTTCTGGGAATGTTGAGTGAACCAGCAGTATGGAACAACTTTAAGGACAAAATTATATTTTAATGGCCTCCGAATTCCAGACATCTGTACTCGCTCTTTGAGCTTAGCTTTCCTACCTGTTGAATTCAGTCACCACAATTTTGAAATTAGACCTGTTGTCATCCTCCAGACCAGACTCTGCTCGCAGGCACAATAATTTCCAGTGGTAACAACATCCTCCATCACCCCATAAGAGCTGGAGCTGTACCTGTGGGAGAACTGGGCTCTAGGAGGATTTTATAACACTTTTCACATCCACTGAGGACAGCCCAACCCAGGTGGCCTGGCCAGCAGGGCTTAGCTGGGCCAGCAAAGCAGTCACACCCTGATGTGCCTATTTTCCCCCCCAGGTGACCATCACATTGTCCAGCTTCAGCTCAAGTCCAAGGAAACGGGGATGACCTTTGCCAGCACCAGCTTCGTCTTCTACAACTGCAGCGTCCACAACTCGTATGTTCATTTCCTTTGGCACCAGTTTCTCGTGTGCACGTGTTCCTCAGGGAGATGTTAAAGTGTGGAGGTGACCAGGGGCTGGGGTCACTTGTGTGGTGGCCAGAATGGTGGGTCCCTCCTGAGATGACTCAGAGTGTGGGGACTGCTTTTTCTGCAGGCAGAGCATCAAATTAGGAGCAATTTGCCACATAATTGAGTTGAAACGGGGTTGTGCCCTCTGTACATCTTCTCCCATCTTGCTATGACTCATTCTTTTGTGGATTTTTTTGGCTCCTCATATGCACCTCCAACCGTCAGTAGCCTGCCCCAGGTGGTTAACACAGACTTGGACCCTCCAGCCTGGAAAAATGAAGCTTGTGGTTCCTGCAGGATGTGCTCTGAACCCAGCTGATTCCCTCAAGACCATGTTGCCCACAATGTGAGCACCTTCCCTGCCTCGCACCCTGTTTCCCTGGGGTTCAGCTGCCACCCAGGAGCTGCCCCAGTGGGGCAGACCCACAAATCCCTGCAGAAAGATGCCCTTGCAGCAGGTTGATCCACCCCTGAGCAAGGCTGAGCAGCTCTGTCCCCACCGCTGAGCCCTCAGAAGTGCCAAGAGCAGATAATTACTGCGGCTCAGCAATTCACAAGGAAAGGCAAATCCTATTTCCATGTTCCTGCTGCTTTGACAAACAGTGTCAGAAAGCAAGTGTTGGAGGGGAGGGGGAGAGCAGGAGAGATGGTGCTGTTAAATATTTATGGCGTGTTTTGGTTTCTTACTTGACAAACTATAATACGCTATCCATTTTTAATTCGATGTATCAGAGCAAGCACTTGTTCCCAATTTGAAGAATAAGTTGCTGTACCAGAGCTGAGAGTGGATTGGGGTTGAGCAAGATTTCACAGAGACAGGGGAGAAGGGGTGTGTCTGCCTGTTGGGCTCACACAGCAGCTCTGGAGCTTTTCTCTCCTGCCCATTAAAAACCCAGTGGCACATGAGGACCAGGAAAATTTACTCCCCTGAAGTCTCCTCAAGGCACCCTCCAGGTACTGCATAGAATCATGAAATTGTTAAGGGTGGAAAAGCCCTCTAAGATCACCAAGTCCAAGCCCACCAGCACCACCACCATGGTCACCATTAAACCTTGTCCCCAAGTGCTTGTTAACACTTCCAGGGATGGTGACTCCACCACTGCCCTAGGCAGCCTGTTCCGGTGCTTTACAACCCTTTCCATGAAAAAAAAACAACCCTAATATCCCATCAAAACCTCCCCTGGCACAGCTTGAGGCAGTTTCCTCTCATTTTGGCACTTGTTACCTGAGACAGGAGCCCGACCCCCAGGGCTGCCCCCTCCTGTCAGGGAGTTGTGCAGAGCCACAGGTCCCCCCTGAGCCTCCTTTTCTCCAGGCTGAGCCCCTTTCCAGCTCCCTCAGCTTCTCCTGGGGCTCCAGACCCTTCCCCAGCTCCATTCCCTGGACCTCCTCCAGCCCCTCCAGGTCTTTGCCATGAAGGTCTCCAGAGTGTGAACGCCCAGGACTGTGCAGAGAGCTGGGTTTGGTTGCTGCTTAGCAGACATCATGTTAAATTTAAGGGGATGTGTGATGGAGGTCCAAGTCAGTGCTGTAACACAGTCAGGGAAGGTGTTTGCAGCTCTGGCTCTGCACAGCCCCCAGGGCACAGGAGAGCAAAACCTCGTGAGATGGAGGGAACGGCTCTTTCCTGCACCCAGAGGAGGTGATGCCCTAAATACACCCTCTGCTTCCCAGGTACCTCCTCCAGTAGTCTTTATTTCTCTTCTGACATGAAGAATATGAGTTATTATATTTGCAGGAACCTCATCACCCTGATCAGAACTCACACCAATAAACCTATGGGACACAGGAGGAGAAAATTCCCTGCTTCATGTTTGGCTTTCTGGCTTTGGTACATCCCAGTTTGTCTCTGGCCTCTGTGTCATGTGTGGGAGAATTAACCAGACAGGGTTGCTGGTGCCCAGGGCAGCCAAAACACAATAAATATTTATTTTTCCTCTAGTTGCAATGATATGAATGCAATCTAAATTATTTAATCATATGAGACATTTGAGGTGCCAGTGACAACCGGCTCAGGCCAGAGCAAATCCAGCACCACCCTGCTGGTGTTGGGTCAGTGCAAAACCTGTGTCCTCCTGCAAAAACAACATTTTCCAGGCTGTACTTCCCTCTGGGAAAGGCTATCAGTGATGCCTTGGACTGGCTACCTAGAGCAGAGTTAGAGAATAAAGCAGGCATTTATTAAAGGCCTTCAGTTGTCGTTGTTTTACACTACAAACGACACAGACTCTGAGATTCAGANGCAGTGCAGGATCTGAAAAAATATAGAAGCTGAAAACCTGAGGCACCATCAGGCCCCAGCTGGCCAGTGATTGCCCTGTGCCTCTGTTGCAGGTGCCTGTCCTGTGTGGAGAGCCCTTACCGCTGCCACTGGTGCAAGTACCGCCACGTCTGCACCCACGACCCCAGCTCCTGCTCCTTCCAGGAGGGACGAGTCAAGATGCCCGAGGTAGGAAGGGGCACAGGGTGTTGAGTTTTTGGGGTGTTTTCACTGAAGGCTGTGGTGGTGGGTACTTGTAAAAGTAAATAAAGTCCATTATTGCGTGGCTAAATCAGCCTCATGAAGGTGGAGTTGTTAAAGCCTGAGCCAGTGTGCAGAAAGCCTCTAACACAGAGTCTCCAAGCCTCTAACACAGAGTCTGCAAGGCTGTGACACAGAGTCTCTAAGCCTCTAACACAGTCTCCAAGCCTTTAACANTGAAAAAATATAAAAGCTGAAAACCTGAGGCACCATCAGGCCCCAGCTGGCCAGTGATTGCCCTGTGCCTCTGTTGCAGGTGCCTGTCCTGTGTGGAGAGCCCTTACCGCTGCCACTGGTGCAAGTACCGCCACGTCTGCACCCACGACCCCAGCTCCTGCTCCCTCCAGGAGGGACGAGTCAAGATGCCCGAGGTAGGAAGGGGCACAGGGTGTTGAGTTTTTGGGGTGTTTTCACTGAAGGCTGTGGTGGTGGG
>VYXD01001826.1:717182-767548 GCA_013397195.1 Hylia prasina | reverse complement strand
AAATCAGCCTAGTGAAGGCGGAGTTGTTCCACCCCGAGCCAGTGTGCAGAAAGCCTCTAACACAGAGTCTCCAAGCCTCTAACACAGAGTCTGCAAGGCTCTGACGCAGAGTCTCCGAGGCTCTAACACAGTCCCCAAGTCCCAAGCAGCCACAGCAGCAGAGACAGCACCTGTGGTCTGTGTCCCGTGAACGTCTTTATCAGCAGCAGCAGTAGCAACAACAGCAGCATTGGTGTTTTTCGTGAGTCTCTGTGTGTGTGTCATCCTCAAAACAGTGCATTTTATTCTAATTTTAGCCAATCAGGCTTCAACATTAATTTTTTACAATAGTGTTGGGCCTATCCTAAGCTAAAATTGATGTATGTTAATCTTCCTAAATTTTTACACAAACTCTACACATATAGCTCGATCTGTTCTATCTAGGAATTTTCAGCAAGGCCACCTTATTTTTGTTACGACTAGAATTCAACTAACTTTGCAAAAGGCAATGTAACAACTATAAACTAGGTACTAGGTCTTACTGACACAGGCTCTTACTTGTTTAAGGCACTTAAAAATCTTCTGTCTATTTAAAATTAAACCTGCATTTCTACTTCATATCTGGGGGGTTTTGTGTATTTTAGTTTTTCTGAAGGTTCTCATTCAATCCTCACATTTCTGAGCACTCCTGGGCCTGTGTGGATTTGGCCCAGGGGGATTCATACTCCAACAGGGAATGTGCCACAGGTCTGGCATGCTCAGGGCTGATGTCACCTTGTCAGTCCACCTCCAGCCTTCTCCACCTCCAGTCCCACCCCTTCCCTCTTCTGCAGGGATATCCTCTCCCCTCTGCTCTGCCGGACCCCCAGGGACCTGGTCCTTCCCTCCTGCACACCACAGGGATTGTGTGACATTGGAAAACCGCCACAAACTCCTGGCACCAAAGGTCTGGGAGGGATGGGACGCACTGGTCGTGCATCTCCTCCAGGAGAGAGGGAAGTTACCCACCCCAGGCTGCTGGAAGGATTTAGGGCTTTGGCCACGGGGTCAGTAGGTCCCAGCTGTGTTTGGAACACCTTTGGGGCTTTGTGAATTTGGTGCCTAATGGCAAATGCATCCAGCTGCCCCCAGACTGCCACTGACTGGGCTGAGCTGGAGCCTGGGTGGTAACAGAGAGCTGCAAATGCTGCCTGGCTGGTGTTGTAACCAAGGAGCCCTTGCAGGCAAGGAAAATGCAAATAGGAAGCCACTGAATTCCTTCCTGGTCCCACGTGTGGTGTCTTCATACTCCTGTGACATCGCCATTCCCCCCCTCCCACCCTGTAAATGCTGGCTGAGCTGTCACATTTGTGCTGGCTGAGATGTCCCACATCAGCTGTCCTGACCTGCTCTGGCACTGGGAGAAACCACAAATACTCCTGAGTTCTCCATCTACCAGGATTTTCTGTAGAACTACTGGAAAATGTGCTGAGGAGCTGGAGCTTGCTGCTGAAGGGGTGAGGAAAGGCAGCCCAGGGTTATTCCAAAGCCTTGTCACACTTTGGCCAGTCCTGCTGGCCACAGGTTTTTGTCCCTTCCACTCCAGGCACTGTAGGAACCCCATTTTCTTGCTGATTGGGATCCCCTGGGACACTTTGTCTCAGTTTCCCACTGTGCCATGTCACCACCACCACCCCTGCCCTCCTCTGCTGTGCCTGATGACCAAGCACAGGAATCACCTTCCCAGCTCCCACCTCTCCTCTCCTCCAGCCCCCTGCCCAAAGTGAGATGCCTACAAACCTCCATGGATCTCCTGATCCATCAGAAAGGAGACCACGAGAATTATCCCAGTTTCTTAGGGAAGGGAAGGGATGGCACAATCACTGCTCTTTGCTTTATCCTCTCCGAGGTGTTGTTCTGCAGAGCTGGGGAGGAAGCAGGAATTCATCAAACTCTGCCTGGTTTTAGCTTTATCACCTCTCTTCTAGTTCTATTTCTTAAAGATGTCCTCTTCAGGAGGCAGCTCCATTCAGGAGGGCCTTTTTTTGTCAGTAGAGTTTGCTTTTCCTCTCTTCTACCCCCTTTAACAGAGAATTTTCTGCCAAGCTTTGTGTACTCCCTTTCTTATATTGTAAAAGTGAGCTTTTCATGGCAGCAGGAAGAGGCACAAACCTGACCTTGGAAAACCACAGCTGATCTACAAGGCACTGACAGCATCCTGCAACACATGGACGTTGCACTGGCCATTGCTAATGGGGGCTGCAGCATTTTTTTTACCTTCTCTGGGCACAAATGGGATCTCATTTCAACATTTGGAATAATCTGCTGCACTCAGGAGCTGGTTTTGCTGTCTGCTCCACAGAATAAGGACTGGAATGACAAAATCTGCAAGGATAAAGGCCTTGCAGCCCCCGAAACTTTCAGAGCTTGCTTTGTGCCTGGCAGTGTAAGAAATGCCCTGCAGCTTCAGGGTCCCTCTCATTTCCTCTGTGTGTTCGTGGCTCTCAAGGCCTGGGGAAGGATGGCATCACAAGTGCACTCTGACAAACAGATTTGCAATCACTCTGTGGCCAGAAAGGGTTGGGGTTTTTTTTTTTGTCAAATGGCACTTTGAACAAACATCTATCTCCCAGGCCTCTCTTGAAAAGCCATCTTCTCACCGACCCACTGCTCTCACTGAAACCTCCTCTGCCTGTTTTTTACCTCCTCCTGTAATTCTATCATTTTCTGTGCACTTGCCTATTTGCTGAGTGGGTTTTCTGAGCAATAGAAACCATTCAGTACCTTGAAGAAGCCAAGCCTGCTTCCTCTTTGCCAGCTGAGACCTTCACCTGGTTCCTGGTGATGCAACGTGGCTCACGTGGTTGACAAGATCCAGGTCTGTTCCCATCTTCAGGAGAGCTCAGAGTGCACCCTCACCCTGAGTGACTCTATTTTCACTGGCCTCTCATATCCATTCTCCTGTCAGTCCTTTCCTCTGCCAGCATTTGGAGCCTTGGAGGATGAGGGAGGGAAGTCTTTGCCTCCACCCAGGCATGAGTGAAGCTAGGCTGGTAAATGCTGAGGAGGTGTTGGTGGGAAGCATGGGATGGTTGGACCATGCCATTTGCTGTCTCTCCATTAGTTTGTGGAGCAGATCAAGTCAGGCATCTTCCCAACCCAAATATTGGTGCTACTCTGTCACATAGACCCGTGCCAGAAAATCCTTCCCTCTGGAGTCATCAGTGCTGGCGCACCAAGCCTTCACCCTCCCCTCACTGCTGCCTTCACCTTCTCTTGCCACAGCCACCCTCAGGTGATTTTCTTTCTTTGTTTCCCTGTACAACATCTTGCCATCCTTTGGGAAGAGGCCTCCTGTGGCTGTTGGACACAAAATGAAGAAACTTGACTCTAAGGTAGAAGAAAGATCAGAAGGCTTTATTTACAATTCATTCATCCCTTTTATAACATGCTGTGCTAAAAAGGCATTTCATTGGTCCATAGAATCAACACCTCTCTCCATTGGTTAAGTGGGAGAAACAGCACTTGGGAGAGGAGTTGTTATGGGAACTTAGAAATGTCTATGAAGTCACAGAAACTGTCCTTGAAAGATAAATTCTCTCAAGACTTCTTCCCTTGGGAACGCTCAGCAGGCTGCTGTCAGGCCAAGATTCCTCAGATTCAGAAAAATCAGGCCCACAGCCTCCCACTCTCCAGGTGTCCTGGGCTGCAAATGGGCTCACTGGGCTGGCACTGTCACCCCTGGGCCAGTCTGGAGTGCTCTGAAAGGAGCCTTGTGCCCTCCTGACTCCATCATTTCCTTAGGATGCCTCGCAAGTTTCTGGAATCCCACAGGCTCAGCCTTTCATTTAGGACTCATTCACGTTCTCTGAGAGGATCTTGGGGTTTTTGCTTGTATTTCCTTGTAGTGTGAGTTGCTGATTAGTGCAGGATGCTGGATGGAGGTGAGACTGATCCATAGGGACAGCAGAAAGGCTTTGGCTGTGACCCTCATTGTCCAGAAAATGCTGTTACCTGCCATCCAAGGGCAGCCTTTGAACTGCCTCGTGGATGGCTGGGATCAGCCAGCCCCAGGCTGGGAATGGCAAAACAACCAGAGAAGGATAAAGGACAGAAAATGCCTGTTCCCTCACCACCAACACTGAGATATGACTTCCTTACCTGCCACTTGTCAGGTGAATCAGTTCTGTCTGTAACAGAGCTGGATCAGCCCCTCTGGGAGCCTTGGGAAAGCCCATGTTTGCTCCAGTGAAGAGCTCCAGCTTAGTCATAAAGCAAGAGTATTTATGATTATGGCACTGATCTTAATCACAGAGGGTTCATGATGTTCCCCAGATGATTTGTGGAAGAAATACTTCACCTTGGCGTGTAATTTCCCTTTACAGCAGGTTTTTGAAAGCCAGGTCCACTTGCTTGAAATATACTGAGTGACTTCTTGCTTTAGAAAGGGGAGCTGATATTATTGTTACTGAGGCAGGAAGGGAGAGCATGAGGGAAAAAAAGGACATTTTAATACCGGAGTGGATTGTTGTTGCTGCTGCTGTTGTTTTTCCCAAAGAGCTGATGGCAAAAGTGGAGAGAGTTAGTCTCGGAGATAGAAGGGAGTGGAGTTTTTGGGGTTTTTCTTTGTCATCCTGTCTCTGCTTTTGACATTTGCTGCTGACCTGAGTTAGAGTGCAGGCTCAGAGTCTGAGCACAAACCATTGCATTGCAGACTGCCACTCTGAAATCAACCCTTACATGACACAATCCCCAAGCAAGAGAGCTCAGCCACTTCCTTCTGTAAATGGGCAAGACAGTCAGCAAGAACTGGGGGGAAACTGAGGCAAGATGTGTAAAACAACTGAGGGTCTCCAGTGTGACAGGGGCTGTAGAAACAACACCTGTCTCCTGATATCAATTACCCAATGCTGATTGATTGCCTCATCTGTCTTGTCTCCATTCGGATCTGCTCTGATCCAGGGAGTAGTTTCCATGTCAGTGTTTCTGTACAAGGATGGGATGCTGGGATAGCCTGCTTGAGTTGATGGGATAAATAAATCTTTTATTTCTGCTTTTTACTCTAAGATGAACATTATCTTGTTCCAGGCCTTGCAAGGATTTTAGCTTTGTGCAGGGGAAAAAGAAAGGGGAAAATGACACAAGCCAAAAGCAAGTCTAGCTAACAAATCTGTTATTCACCAGGTTTAACAGATACATAATCATTTAATTACCTTGAAGGAGGTTTTCATCTTTCCCTGCTCAGCCGACATGTGCGTGCGTGTGTTTCTCTTCCTCCCCCAAACAAGCCTTTCATTAAAAGGGTTTTCATCTGCTGCCTAAAAAGAGACGAGAAGAAAAGATCTCGCACTGAGGTGTTTTATGTTGAGTTGTACGTGCTAATGACAGCAAAGCCCACATAAAAGGAACAACTGCTTCAAATATTCACTTGTCAGGAGCGATGTGGAGCCCTGCGAGCTGCGGGCTGACGAGCAGCTGCCGAGGAGCAGAGCAGGGCTTTGCTCCTGCCTTGTGCCAAACCAAGAGCTGTCCTGGTGGCCTCCATCACCTGTGCACTGGTTCAGCTCTGCCTGGCTGCTGGTTCTCCTTGGGAAGGTGTTTGTTGGGAAATGGGGAGGCAGGAAGAGGGGAGAAAGAAGGTAGGTGATGGTGCCTGAACTGACAGGCATCTAAGAGGCATTTGGATAATGCCCTTAATAACAGGCTTTAAATTTTTGTTAGTCCTAAAGTGGTCAGGAAGTTGGGCAGGATGCTGATTGTAGGTCCCTTTGAAATGAAAATACAATATTTAATTCTGATCTACTCTAGTAGATGCCTTTGAACTGAAAAGTATTCTATTCTATTCTATTCTATTCTATTCTATTCTATTCTATTCTATTCTATTCTATTCTATTCTATTCTATTCTATTCTATTCTATTCTATTCTATTCTATTCTATTCTATTCTATTCTATTCTATTCTATTCTATTCTATTCTATTCTATTCTNGTTTAATGTCCATGTCTCCTCATCATGAGCTCTGTAGTAAACTCAGCCTTCCCCATCCTGCTGCTCCCTCTCAGACTTGGAGAGGACTTTGCCCCAAGGTCTCCAAAACCCAGACAGGTTTCCAGGCCCTCCAAATGTCCTGTTCTGTCCTCTTTTCAAGGTGCAGAGGGAAGTCACAGCACCCACCTGCTCCCAAAATGCACCCCCCAGTGCCTTGGGTGGCTGCACTGGGGAGGGCACAGAGGACCTGCTGGGCCATGGGTGAGCGTGGCCGACTCCTTGTTCCCTTGCATCAAAAACCCTTGTGGTGATGCATCTTCAGCTGTTGCTGTGGCAACTGCTCGGTTTTCATCCCTCTCCTCTTTCCAGCTTCACTTAACCCATCCAGAGAGGCGACTGCTGGAAGCCTCAGCACGGGGAGAGGAGAAAACCCATCCCTGCTCAAATGAATGCACCTCTCCCTTCTCAGGGGCTGCAATGACAGCTCCAGCGAGGCCAACCCCAGAGCTCCAAACCCTTCCCTGGCTTGTCAATCATCCCTTCATTTATCCTGGCACCTTTCTGTCATGAAGGGGAGGGTGTGAGGTGGAGTTTCTATGGCAACTGCAGGCAGCTTGCTGGGCAAGGCAGGGGCACCACAGCCGCCCCATGCAGGGAGGATCTGCACACATTTCATGGCACCTGCAGCACTGGGTGTTGGAGTTTGGCATCTGTTTCACTCTTGGAAGGGTTTCTGAGCACGTGTGATGGAGTTCAGTCTGCTCTGCGTCGTGTCCAGGGAAGGCAGGGGTGATCCAGGAGGAGGCTGCAGCTGATGGCTTGGAGCCAGCTGTGCCCTGCGACTCCTGGTGGTTTGGCATTTCAGGCTGTGGCATTTCAGCCCCCATCCATCATCACAGCACTTTCCCAGAAAAGGAGATGTGTCCTGTAGTGGGTACATCCTCTTCAGAGGGGGTGCTTCAGATAATGATGAGAGGAAATTAAACACAGAAATTGGAGGCTGGACAAAAAGCTCCCCTTTGTCCAGGGAATCTTGTTAGAGAATGAAAATGCTGCTCAGAGGCAGTGGCAGAGCCACAGGTTTGATTTCAGCAGATGAGAGCTGTATTTCTAACTCTGAGTTGGCTTGGACACATTCACCTTTCCGTGCCCCTGACTCCCTCACACCTTCTGATTTGGGTAAGTACTTCCAGTTAATAGGTGCTTGGACCATCCTTAGTTCCTGGAGCTGTGATCTCACAGTGGGAGCTGCTCATAAGAAGCCTTTGAGCACGTACAAACAAATTAGATCATTTGCTGTTGTTTGCCAGTCATGGTGACTTGCACTGAGGTGAAGAAGAAGACAAGTGTGAAGAGGCTTCTCCTGTTATTTTTGGGTATCTTTTGCCATCTCTGAGCCTTTCTGCCCTGCAGTCATCCAGCTGGCAGGGGAAAAGGCTGGTAACTTGTTCCAGTTTTGCAGTGACTCTCAGCAGGAGATTTATTAATTCACAGAGTCATAGACTGGTTTGGGTTGCAAAGGACCTTAAAGATAATCTTGTTCCAACCCCCTGCCATGTGCAGGGACACCTTCCACTGTCCCAGGTTGCTCCAAGCCCCATCCAACCTGGTCTTGGACACTTCCAGGGATCCAGGGGCAGCCACAGCTGCTCTGGACACTGTGTGCCAGCGCCTGCCCACCCACACAATAAATAATTTCTTCTTAATATATATCTCATCTGTCTGATATCTAATCTATTTCTGATAATTCTGGTGGTGGATCTTCAGGAAATCTTCTCCATCTGTTCTCCCCTCATCAAGACCTCCAACCAAAGCACCACAGAAACAGAAATGAGGAGAAAAGGCTTTTCTGAGAGCAGTGCATCCTACCTTAATGCACATCTTGTTTTCTTAGAGCTCAGCCTCACCTTGTGAGTGACTAATCAAGGACCTGCTCGTGTGATTTCAAGGAGCAGCTCAGGGAGCTTGGTTGGAATGAGAGATACAAGAAACATCTGACACTCAGGACTGTGTCCCTGCTGTTTTCCATAACTGTTGGGCTGCTCATCCTTGTCATGCAGGATTATCTATCCCACAGGACAGAGTGATCTCAGAATGCAGCAGGGTAATGTTCATCTGTCCCTGCCAACACAGCATCCTTGAAAAAACACCGGGAAGAGCTTATGTTGTTTTGAAAGCCTAACTCAGTGCTATTGTAATGCCTCAAGTGGCTACAGGCTTTTCTGGCTCTCTGGATATCTGTCAGGACTGCTGGGATCCCTGTGGCACCCCACAGTCTGAGGGAGGAAGGACAATTCCCCATTCAGACAGTCCAGGGTGATGTCTTGGCTTGGAAGCCAAAAGAATTTGCTTTTCTCCGTTGTAGCATCAGCTGCATTCACTGCTTTGGGGCCTGGCCAAGGAGAAACATTCTCAGGATGTTGAGGCTGCAGATAAGAGGTGAGGCTGGAATGTGCATCCTGCCTCGCTTGGGGCATCTCCAGGAGCCCACAGCCTCCTTCCCTGCCTGGTCTTTGAGCATGAGTCCATTTGCTTTGGCTTGGGTGTTATCTCATGCTGCCGTGGATCTCGGGCAGGGAGAGGAAGATAAGAGCTGTGATATCGTGGTCCTGACCTTCCCACTGTGGGAGCCAAGCTGTGATGACTCCCTGGGCTTCTGTCCTGGTTTCCAGAGGAAGTGGGTTTGCATCAATGTGACCTCTGTGCAACCTCCAGCCCATCTGCTCCTCGGCCTCCTCCAGTCACCTCCAAACTCACCGACCACTCTTGGCCTCGTTGGGCCAAAGTCTGGAGCTCTCAAAGTTCCAGGGAATCTGCAGTTCTCAGGTTCCCACTGACTCTGTAAAAAAGCACAGCTTTAGAGGAGAAATGGACTTCCAATCCTCTTAGGAAGAAAGTGCTACATCATGAGCTCAACCATGGTCAGACCCCAGAAATCCCCATGGGAGAGTGTTGTCATGGGAATGCCTCCCACTTCTGAGGAATTCTGAGTTGGATAATGTCCCTTATGGGTGCCAAACCCACTTCTTGGCACTGGTTAATAATGAACTTCTTTGGGGAGTGACAGGTCAAGGTCATTATCATAGAATCAGAGTGGTTTGGGTGAAAAGGACCTTAAAAATCACTTAACTCCAACCCCTCTGCCACGGGCAGGAACATACATGGAAGTTCTTGTGAACTTCCGATAGAACTCCTTATAGAAGGATAGAAGGCTGTCTGGGAAGGGTGCAGATTTATATAGGCACAATTAGAGAAGGAATTAATTACTGATTTATGAGCTGCCTATGCTCTGCTCCCTGCCTTCCACGTCTTTGCCCAATCCAGTTCTCCTGTGTGAGTTGTTCGGAAGAACTCTCCTACTTAACCAGGGTCTTCCTTTAACAAAGGGCAGATTGCCCAAGGAAATACACGGTTTTCTTGTCTCTTGCACACACACCACCTTCCTCAATGCCCATATTCATATTATTTATGATTTCCAAGCTCAGGAAGCATCAGGACTGAGGCTGCTCACATGTCCCCAGCAGCCTCTTTCCAGCGAGCAGATGGACCTCATGACAAAACCATCGACTATTTTTGTCACCAGTCCACTCCTCTAATCCGGTGACCAGAAGGCTCCTGCTCTCTGGATCATTACTTCTCCTTCTGAGAGTGTGTCAAAGCAGCAAAGGGCTGAAACAAAGCTAATGTTGTGTCTCTATTTAAAAAGGATAAATGTGGCGCTTGGATAATTATGGCAGCCTGACCTTGATCCTCATGGAATAATGGACCAGCTAAGAAAGACTCTATTAATAAAGAATTAAAGGAGGGTAAAATCATTAATGTTCATCAGCAGTGATGTGTGGACTGGCTTCAGAGGCAGAACAGTGCTGGGTTAGGATCAAGCTCTCAACAGACCTGGGTCATTTCCCAGCGTGGCCTTGGGGGAATGACTTTGCTCCCAATTCCCAGGAGTGGGCAGTGAGCCATGGCAGGGGAGGTTGGTTATCTTCATTTAGATCCTCCCTTTGAGCAGCCACTCTCTGGTGATCAGCATCACTCATCACTCCCCAGCCTTCACAACCCCGAGGCCGAGGACCCAGGGCAGCTGAGCTGATGATCTCCTGTTCATCAGTGAGGAGGATCTGGAAGAGATTTCCCAGAGAAACTTTGGATGTCCCTTCCGTGGAAGTGTTCAGGGCCAGGTTGAAGCAACCTGGTCTACTGGAAGGTGTCCCTGCCCATGGCAGGGGGTGGAACAGGATGATCTTTAGTGTCCCTTCCAGCCCACTTTATGATCTGCTCGTCTCCCTCCAGCTGTGGCATCTGTGCCCTGATTTGTGCAAGCCACCACTGAAATGTGCAGCTGCAAGAGCTAAAACAGGGCCAAATCTCTTCCCTAGTACTGAATTTCTTGATGAGCCAGGTGTAATTAGCTCTGTGAGGGTTCAATACCTCTGAGGGTGTCCAGCACCTCACAGAAAATGGCTTAAATAACCAGTGAGATGGCAAGGGCGAGGATGNGTCACAGAGTCAGGGCATGGTAATAAAGCAAAATAGATTCGTGGTAGGAGTTAAACCAGTCGGTCTGGTCCTGTAATTGGAACATAATCTCATATTGACAGTGTTTAACTCGGGATGTGCAGGGAGCAGATGGCACCAGGCCAGGCCCCCATCGAGGACAAGGTTTGGAGAGATGTTTTCTAAGTCCAGCTCTTGATCCTCATCTGAGATGCTGGAAGCTTTGCTTCCCCAAAAGGGCCTCGAGCCCCTCACTGATCCTGGTTAAAGCCCCACACGCTGCTCTGCCCAGAGCCCACAGCCTGGCTGGCAGGAACTGCCTTGGGAGCACGGGGACAGGGTGGGAACAGCACCCAAAGGGCAAAAGGCTCCCACACCTATTGGAATTCTCATCCAGCCAGGTGTTTTTAGCTCCACGAGGGTCCAACACACACTGAGGGTGTCCAGCACCTCACAGAGAATGGTTTACAATAACTTGTGAGACAGCATGATCAAATGTGTCTTGAAATAGCAAAAAGGTTTTAATTAAAGAAGTAAATTACACAAACCCGAAGACCAAAGCTGGGCACAGTGTAGGGACAGGTCCCACACACCTGCTACAACACCCCGAAAATGCTCTGAGAAGCCTCGTGCTCTCCCTTGAGTATTGAATGATTTGGGTGGGTTTTTTGGCAAACAGCCCAGTAGAGAATAGCTGCATTTCTGAGAAACAGAAAGAGACTTATCAGTGTTTTTGTCTTCGCACTGAGCCAATTACTGCCAGGAGAGCAAAGAAACTTCTAGTATTCTTCCTTTAAAAAGTTTTGGGGTGAGTCTTAAACCTTTCCCTGTATGGAAACCTCTGCTCGGGTGTGGAAATGCGTTCCTACATCCTAGCCTGGCCACCAGCCTCCAGGCCAACCACTTTTTGCCCTTGCAATGCCTGACAAAAGAGAGCTGAGTGCGTGGAAGACTCTTAACTAGAAAGGAGTTCACCAGAAGTGACAGAGATGCAAGGACTCAATTATTCCTTTGTTGTCTCTGCAGATGTTTACACTTCCCATCAATCCTGTTGCTTTCTCCTCATCAGTTGCCTTTAAAGTTCGGAGCATTTTCCTCATGTATTATTACTTTTGCTGTGCCAGTAAATAAGCACACCATCAATCAAACTAACAACACTGTAAACTTAGGAAGTGCAGATAAAATATATGGTGCATTAAAAAATTCTTTGACCGGGTGAGCTTTTTTCAGAGCTGGTTTGATTGCTGCTGGTGCTGATGTAAATTTGGGGAAAGTATATCCAGAAATTTATGGAGCTTGGATTCCTGCCTACAAGGCATTGACCTGATTCCACTTTATAACATAATAACGTTCCCCAGCACCGTTTGTGTAAATTTTAAATATAATTTTTACGACGCTAAGAATTAGTGGTATAATAATGTAAACACAGCGTGGACTGTAACTCACCCCTTCTCCTCCTGCACTGAGGAAGGAGAGCTCCTTGCTGCTTCCTTCCCCAGATTATCCAGGATCTGGGAAGCTGTGCAGGAGTTTAAAAGGAACCAGCCTGGCAGCCCTGGAGCCCTGGGTTTGCAGCAGTACAGGGTGGTGACCCCGTGTGACCGTGCAGAGGTGTGGGAGACAACTGCAGGAAACAAATTCCAGGCAGCCCCTGCTGCCTCTCATTTGTAAAGTTGCTTTTTTCCTGCATTTCATAGAGGTGAAATCTGATTTCTCCAGAGTCAATGAAAGGTTAAGGTTTTTTTTGCCTCTCTTTTGCCTGTTTCCCCTCTCCTTTTCCTCATCCCTTGCCTTCCTTTTCTTTCTCTTTCTTCAGTCTGTTTTTGTTTTGATTTTTTTTTAATCTAGTTTAATTTACAGAGCATCCAGATGCTGTGGTCTAGATATCTTTATAAAAACCCAATCCCTGCCTCTCAGCTCTCACCCTCTTGACTTGATTACAGCAGAGTGGGCGGGTGACAAAGCCAGAGGGAACACTGAGAAAACAGAACATTTCAGCTCGGCAGAGCAGATGAACAAAAGATGTATTTATTTACGTAATATCTGAGTAAATAACATTCTGAGTTTCATTTCTTATGGGGTCCCAAAGGGCCTGAGTGAGTCAATCTTGGTCACCACTTCAATTCACTGTATGGTCACTTTTTTTTTCAGGCAAAATGCCTTGGATAAGGCACAAAGATGGTTGCTGGATGAGGGATATTGAAAGGAAACTCTTAAAAAAGCCCTGTAAAGTTGAGGATAAAGAAATGGATTTTAATGGCAGAAGAAAAGAGGAGCTGGATGCTTTCAGTAATGAAGGAATTAGTGCTGGAATGAAGTAATGAAGGAGCAACAAAGGAATTAGTGGTCTGTTCCTGAATGGAGGTGATTCCCACTCTTCTGGGAAGGGAAGGGTGAAAATCCACTGCCAAGGGTTGAGTTTATCTGGCCAGTGGTGCCCTCAGTGCCCTCAGCATTAGGTGAGCTTTGGTTCCCTTCCCTAGAAAGTGGAGACCTAGCCAATTCTACCAGGGATCATGAGGGAGGAGTATGAAGGAAAAGTTGGAAAGGTTCCCTCCCCTGAATGCTCTGGCTGACAAGTGGAGGTGAGTGAACCAGTATAAGGTGGGGACTGATGATAGATGGAGGGTTTGTTGTATTAAACCTTCATGGATGTGTTCCCTGCTCCCATGTGGAATGCCTGTCATCCAAGGTAGACAAACTTCCTTTTCTACTGGAAACTGGAGAACACGCTGACGACCCCTTGGATCATAATCCTGGCCAAAAACAGTAACAGAGTGGAACTGTGCAAAATAAGGTTGGAAGAAAAGCTGTGCAGTATCACAAGGCTGTGAAACATCCTGACATGCCTTTTGCCTAGGAGAGGAACTCGGGGTGTTTGATCAGTCTCCAGCTCACACTGGGAAACAGCAGAGTGAAACCTCCACGAAATCCTAACTCTGGATGTATGAAGTGCCATAAAGAAACCAAACTAATTAGTTCAGGGCTAGGACCACACGGCCTCAGAGAGGCCTCCTCGTTCTCTTTAGCTCCATCCTCATCATGTCTCCCACTGGAGACCAGCTCAGGCTCAGTTCTGATGAAGGCCATAACACACATGTGAGAGAAAAGCTCCTCATATTTCTGAGACTTTATTGTTCCTGCAAGCTACAACAAAAACACATTTTCAGGCGCTCTGTGAGGAGTTATAAATAAAGAAAATTAAACTACCATCGACCCAATGAGTACAGCCCATTTTGTGCAGTGTTTTCGCTGCAAAAGCTCTGTGGCTTGGTAATTGGCAAAATTTTGGTGATGTGAGGTGTGCATCGCTGCTGATACCAGTAATTGGCAAGGGTGGAGGGTATTATTTTAAATGGACTGACTCATTTGAAAGCATTCAAGAACTAGAATGAAGCTACGCACACAAAATGAATCAACAATGATTCTCTGGATTGTGAACCAGCTCCCCTTAGAGTCAGGCAAAAGATTTAATTTATTACGTATCAAAGGCAAAAAGGGATGAGATTGTGCCCATCCTTGGTGCAGTTGTTGGCAGTCTAAGATTTTATTTCCCCTACATCCTGTGAAAACTGTATTTTTCCAATCTAAGTGATGTCCATAGCAAAGGAGAAGGATGAAGAGAAAGCGTCTCCACGGTAAAATGTCCAAAATAATGCTTTTTTGCAGAGCCTTCTCCTTGAGTCTGCTCTGGTCAGCTTGATGTTTTCCCCTCAAAAATGCAAACCTGGCCAGGCACCCAAAGCTTGACACAGGCTGCAAAATGAGTTCCGTGTTTGAGTCTGAACCCAGAGCCTAGTCCAAGCTCTGAGGTTTTATGCAGTACATCACCCAATGAAATTGCCTTTTCCCCTCCCCGTTTCAATTAGAAAGAACATTAGGTCAATCAGATAAAGCCACATTGGGAGGATTTCCTCTTTATGGCGCTTGCCTCTTCAATTATCTATAATGAACTTCCTCACAGCATTGCAAAGCTTTTTATATGCAAACGAACCCTGTTTTGGGGCTGCCTCAATCACGGCTTGTTAATGAACTTGAAACAAGTGTTATCGGGAAGGTTACAGCACCAGTGGTGGAGGGGGACGGGATAAAGCCACACAAGAAAGACCAGGCTGAGGAGCTGGGATTGGCCTGCAGGTAACAGAGTGGACTATCTCCAGCCTCCATCCCTCAGCCCCCACCAGAGGCTTTTCTCTGTGGCAGACATCAAGTGAAATGCCCACTCCTGGGGAGCGGCTGCTCGGCGGCAGATAGGGCTTCCCCACCCTCCTGCCCCACGGATTCCCTCTGCCAGTGCATCTCTCTCTCAGCTCCTGGAGCTGGGGAGAAACAAAACAAACAAACCACGAAGAGGCTGCTGCCAACATCTTTTCTTGTGCCAGGAGAAAGAGAGGGAGCTGAGGCAGAGGCCCCAGGACATGTTGGGCAGGTGATGGGGAAGGCTTGGGGTTGTTGGAGCCATAAGGGTCACAAATGGTGTTTGCATGTGGCATCTGCTGGTGTGATCAGTACTGAAACCTCCTTCTTCTGCCCTTTGGGGTTTTTATTGGTCTTAAATCAGCCAGAGTTATAGATTATAGATTGGGGTTGTTCAGCCTGGAGGAAAGGAGACTCAGGGGTGACCTTATCACTCTCTACAACCCCCTGAAGGGTGGCTCTGCTCAGGTGGGGTTGGTCTCTTTCTCCAGGCAGCACTGACAGAAGGAGAGGACACAGCCTCAAGCTGCACCAAGGGAAATACAGGTTGGATGTCAGGGAAAAGTTTTTTACAGAAAGGGTGATAAAGTACTGGAATGGTCTGCCCAGGGAGGTGGTGGAGTCACCATCCCTGGATGTGTTTAAAGAAAGGCTGGATGTGGCACTTGGTGCCAGGGTTTAGTTGAGGTGTTAGGGCTGGGCTGGACTCGAGGTCTCTTCCAACCCAGTGATTCTGTGATTCTGTGAATTCTGTGATTCTGTGATTCTGTGATTCTGCCTCACTTTCTTGTGCTGAGTAGCTGCAGGGAGCCTTAATGCTGGTGTGCCACGGTGTGGTAGAACCATTGAACCCAAGCTTGGGAAGACTTTGCAGATGGTTAAGCCTTGCTCTTTTATCAAGAAAAATGCTTCTGTGGCACTTTACCCATTGTGTTTCAGCATGACGAGTTCCCTGGAGAGGTTTCATCAGGGAGCAGAACAGCAGCAAGGCCAGGGAGGGCTGGGACAGGGTTCAGCTTCTCAATCCTCCACCCCAAGAGTGCAGAGTGTCACAGTGATGAAGTTCATCCCTGCATTGCAGTACCTCATGGGTTTTCCACCTCCAGCCCTTCCACCTTCCAGCCAGGTCAATGGGATTTCCTGTTCAGCCTTGGCAGCACACATCAAGCCAGGCCTTGTGCCAGATTATCTCAGGCAAAGAGCCACTGGGTCCCAGGAGGTTCAGCTCCCCCCAGCTCCAGTGGCTGGTTCTGGTGCCAGCCTGGGCAAGGCCAGCTGAAGCCCATCAGTCGCTCTCAGTTACTTCCACCACGAGCATCACCCTGTAAGTGCAGATGAAAAATCATCTCTCAGTCTGACGCACCCTTAGGACAGACCCTCAGATCCTCTTTGGGACTGGGGAAGGTTCTGGACCTCACTGCAGGGATGCATTGGGTGGTTACTGGATTTTCTCCCTGCCCCTGGCCAGGGATGAGCTCACATCCTGCATGTGACCAGTGTTGACTCCTGTAATTCTGTCCCTGGTTGGTGTAACTACAGATGTTACATTAATCCATTTCTTTATCTCCCTAAGCTATTTGCTTCAGTAAGATGCTCCCACCATCTGCTCCACCAAGATCCCAGGCTCTCAATGAGCCATAAATTCCACTTTTGAACCCTTCAGTCCCTTTTCCTACTTTTCTGCCCCGAATCAGTCGCTTTCCTCTTGCCCACACCTACAGTTCCTTGTCTCTGCTGGCACCAACTGGACCTGGCTTTAACTTTGGGCAGAACAAGCAAAGGCTGCAGTAATTTCCAAGAGCTGATACCTCCCCAGAATACATGAAAGGAGACATCTTGCAGTTGTCGGACTGTGCTATGAAGAAGCAGAGCATGGCCACTCTAATTAATTAAGCTGTACTAATTAATGACAGTTTTAATGCAGCCACCTGTGAGGTAGCTTTGGGTGCCCAGAGCTCACCTGTGTGAGGCACCACGTTAGCAACATCCACTTGGCATTTCTCCTTTTGTGAGCCAGAAGAAAGTTTTTCCAAGGGGCTTCCATGCTTTTTGTGACAGTTGTTTCTTGGCAGCTGGGTCTAGATCTCTGTAATGAGTATTTTGCCCTCTTCTAAGCCAAAATAAACTCTCTTTAACAACACTGACTCCTTAGGCTCCAACAGTTCTTGCTGGAGCTGTGCCTTTCATACAGTGGTGTGTTGGCTGTTGGGAAGTGAGGAATTGTGCTCAGATTTTTTGCTTTATTCACTTTTGTCATGGCATTGTGGCTGGGTTAAGTCTGTGGAGGGAACATGATTGCTTTCCCATTACCTGAACAAACGGAGCAGGTACGAAAAAGCACCAGAGATGGCTTCCCTGGGTCCTGGGGGCTGAAATGAGCCAGGGAGACAGGAAAGGACGGCCTGTGAAAGCAATCCTCCCTCCCCTGTTTATCTGAGCCTTCCCAGGAAAGCCCCTTGAACAGCTCTGTAACAAACCAAAGGAGCTGCAAAGGCTTTGTGATCAGGCAAACTGAGAAGGCTGGGCAGCACCACAGGACTCTTCCAGAGGCTGGGAGACCCACGTGCTGACAGTGAATTGTTCTGCTCTCTCCCCAGGACTGTCCCCAGCTGCTGCAGGCCGAGAAGCTCCTGGTGCCCGTGGAGGTGATCAAACCCATCACGCTGAAGGCCAAGAACCTGCCCCAGCCCCAGTCGGGCCAGCGGGGCTACGAGTGCATCCTGAACATCCAGGGCAGCGAGCAGAGGGTGCCAGCCTTGAGGTTCAACAGCTCCAGCGTGCAGTGCCAGAACACCTCGGTGAGCAAGGGACACACGTGCCCACAGCACTGTCCCCAAGGGCTCTGGGGTCCTGTCACTGCCCTTCTTACCTAACTGAGGGTGCTGGAGTTGTTTAGTCTGGGGGAAAGAGAGCTGAAGGGGGACTTTATTGCTCTCTAGAACCACCTGGGGGTTGTGGTGGGGTTGGGGTCTGGCTTTTATCCCAGGCAGTCAGGGCTAGGACAAGGGGAAATGGCCTCAAGCTGTGCCAGGGGAGGTTGAGGTTGGATATTAAGAAAAAAATTCTTCACTGGAAGAGTGGTTGAACATTGAAACAGGGCGAAGGCAGAGGTGGAATAACCATCCCTGGAAGTGTTCAAAGGAGGTGTAGACATCACAATATGGTTTAGTGGGCACGGGCGTGGTCTGTCAAAGGTTGGACTTGATGATCTCAGAGGTCATTTCCAGCTTTCATGGTTCTGTGGTTCCAAACACAGTCAGGGAAAGGTTGGCTGGTAGCTTGAAACTGCCTTTTTTTTCTCCTTGGTCTGTCTGGTGCCACCACTCAGTTGTTGTTTCTGCCCCTGGATCCCATCCTCAGGCTGGGCTGGAGCACCTCAGCCACGACCCACAGGCAATAACATCAGCTTAACCTGCTCATATCCCCACAGTGCCACAAAAAGGGGTCCCAGTGGGACAGGTGTTGAGGTCAACGTGAGAGTGAAGGTTATTTTGGGGGAGTTTGATGACAAAACCCCATATAAACCATCTGACACATTGCCAGCATGAAATGGGTCAGAGAAAGGGTGAGAACACAGAATCCCAGAATGGGTTGGGTTAAAAGGTCCTTGGAGACCATCCAGTTACAACCCCTTGCACTGGACCAGGTTGCTCCAAATCCCATCCAACCTGCCCTTAGGCTGAGTCAAACCTTCCTCCAGCCCACATGTGCCCTTTGAGGAGTCTCTGTCTCTGCCCACCTCGACGTCCCCACCTGAAGTGCAGGGCCTGTGACTCTCCTTGCAAGGACCCTGTGTGAGTCATGCCAGTGCTGTCACCACAGCAGTGTGGCATTTGGGGACAAACCCAGTCACCTGCCAGCAGCTGTGCCCATGTGCAGTGGATGTCTCTGCTTCTCCAGAGGTTTCTCCACGAGATTCATGTCTCCAGGATTTGCATTGAGTCATTTTCATTGCTGCCACTGTGAGATGATTTATTAGTCAAAGAGCTAATTACAGGCTTTAGCCACTTCACTGCAGCTCTGCCACTCCATGCTGGGCAGTGCTTGTCACAACATATTCTGCTGCATTAAGCAGGGCTGAAGATTACAGGCAGTTCACACATTTTACATCTGTTGCAAACAAGCAACTTCCCAGCCAATGCTCTTTTATTTTTATTTCTTTTTTTGGTCTCCCTCCCGTCTCTCCCTGATTTTCATTACTGGTTAATGACCTGTGAGCATTCAGGTTAAAAATGGAGGGACTGGGAAGTTAAGGAGGTGTGCACATTTTCTTTAAAGTATTGTTTTAAAATGGTGGAAGCTAAGGGGGAATTGCATGGTCGTGGGCAGAGATTATATCTGTCCAAAGACTCTTAGCAGGCAAGACAGACCTTTAATGACCCTTTAGAGTCACAAATTCTCTGGCACACATAGCCATTCCAATGAATTATCTCAGGATCATTTTAAGCACAGTTGGGCTGAGCAGGAAAGTAACTTCAGCCAGCCTCAGCATCCCACTTTGCAGAACCCCATAAAAGGCTGGTTTTGACAGGTAATGTGATTATTCCCACACTACCTGCATGCTCCAAGAAGTTGCCAGTGCCTGGGACTGGAGAAGTGGGGTTTGATAGGTCCCCAGATGGATTTGCTCATAGGATGCCTGAGTGCTGTGACAGCACCATTTTGACTTTAATGTCTGTTTTCCTAAGCCAGAACACTCAAGGCTCTGCCAGAGCTGCAGAGGGTGGCAGGGCTCAGCCTCAGGCTCGTGCCAAGGCACTCCATGACCTTACTGCTGAGTGTTGTCTGCAGGATGCTTGTCCTGGGTTTGGTGGTGACTCAGGTGGATCTTCTCCAGGGAGAGAGGCTCATTTGGGAATAAAATGAATCCTTTTCTGTCCTGTTTCTGCATCTTCTCTCACTCTGCCCTCCCCTTTCCCTCTCCCTCGCTTTCCTCCTTTTTCCTTCTCTTTGCTTCCCTCGTCTTTCTTTTCCTCCTCTTTCCTTCTCTTGTCTTTCCTTTCCATCCCTTTTCTTCCCCTTCCTTTTGAAGGAGCTTTGACTCTCTGATTTGAGGTCTTTCTTCTCCTTNTTCCCCCTGAGAAATGTTATTTCATTGTTGCTCGGAATTTGCCAGACACTGAGAGAAAGAGATGTGGAAGGGAGAGCCAGACAAAAGAAAGCAACATTCAGAGAGATACAAAAAGGCAGCAGAGAAGCCCTGGCTGCTTGAGCAGGTGGCAGAGGACACAGACAATAGGGATGGAGTGCTGGAGATCTGTCTCCCTCATGATTATTTCCTTTCCTGCCAGAATTAGCATTCAGGCAGGAGCCAGGGTCACCTGGCTTTGGAAGGAGCTGTCTGAGCCTGTTTGCAGATCGAACCAACCCCCTCTGACAGAGCTTTTTTACTCAGCAGAGTTGCAGGAGGAGGCACTGAATGTAGCACCTGCATTGCAGGCCTGGAGAAGGTCCAGGGAGGATGTGCTGTGATCCCTGAAGGGATGCTGTCCTGCCAGCACATCTTCCTCTTGGTGCTGCAGGCTAGACTAAGAAATCAATCCTGCTTCGTTTTCCAGCAGGAGCCTCAAGATCTGCCCCCTCCCATCTCACACGAGGCACCCAGGAGCTCAAATGTGCCTCTTGCAGAAAAGCTTTTACAAAACGCAGGGTTTTTCCAACTTTCACACAGGATAGAATCAGAAAAAGAGCATTAACTTTTGGTCTGCATTTCCTGCTCCCTCAAGATTTACACCAGGGATCAGAAGCAGCTTAAGCACCTTTTCTAAGTGGCTCCAACTTCAGTTAAAGCTGCTCTAAGGACACCCAGGTGTGACCAGACTGTCTGTCAGTAATGTCACATCCAGCACTGATGGTCCCTGGGTGCTCAGCCCAGTCAGGAGCCAGATCTGCCTCTCTCCCTGCCTTTCCCAGAGATATTTCATTTGATAACAGCAATAAGTCACTGCAGGCAGCACCATTCAGGACAATTACTGTTCTTTGTCAAGTGGTTTGAGACTCTCAGCTCTGGGCTTTGTCCTCTGTCACACCAACCAAGGCACGCAATTATCACTCAGAGGGACCCTTCCTGCCATTCCTTATTGCACTTGTGATAGCTCTGCCAACAGGCTGGACATGGAGCCCTGGGAGGGGATGAAAAGCAGGGGAGCTAAGGAGACATATCAATAAGTAAGTAAAAATGCCAGCAGGAAGGGCTGAAATTGCTGGATGTATCAGGGCAGACTGCAATCTTCCCAGTGGGAAGCAGTGGGAGCCCCAGCATTTGCAATCAGCCCAAAATTATCAGCCTTTGGCACGAGGACGAGGGAGATGGGGAGGGCTGACCCCCCCTGAGCATGCCACCATCGGTGCCATTACCTGCTCCAGTGGCTGGTGCCATGTCCTTGCTTGGTTCCTGCCCACCCCTGGCCTTGGCACAGCCTGGTTCCCACCAGCAGAATCCCTGCTGATGGTTTTGTCTCGAATCCTCGCAGCTCTGTGTGCCGTGAGACCCGAGGTGGTGCAGCTGGAAGTGCTGCGTGGCTCAGGGACAGGAGAGCAAGTCTGTTCTGTTTGTCACATCATTGCACTTCAGCAAGAGATCTCGGTGGCATTTGACTCCGTGGTGTGGCTCGCTGTGAAGGGAGTGATAAAAAAAACCCCACAATAAAAAGCAGAGCTGAGGAAAAAAAAAACCCTAAAAAAAGAGGAGATATTCACAGAAATCATGGGAAAACACTGTTGTGGGTGGCCAAAAGACAAGCACAGGGCTGTGAGTTGTAGGGTCAGGGAATGGTTCGGGTTAGAAGGGGCCTTAAAGATCATTTAGTTCCAAATCTCCCACTGGGAATGTCACCCTTGTGCGTCCACTTCTCTTAATTATTATTTATCTACATTTAAATAAAAGAGAAACCCCAATAATACCGTGGACTGCTGGCCTGGGTGATACCCAGTTAAAAAAACTCAGTCCCAGCTCTGGGAAGCAAAGTATCCAAGGAAACAGAATGACAGTGAGCAAGAACTTTTCTGCCTTTTTATGGCTAGAAAATTGAGGCAAAGAAAGATTAAATGATTTGCACAGGATCGTGCAAGGGGTTGGTGGCAGAGCCAGGTACAGGAATCAATCCCTGGATTTGAGCTTTAATCTCAAAAGTGGTGTCAGAGAAAACAGGCCAACACTAAAATTCTGCCAAAATTCTGCAGAAGTTTCCCCACTATTGGACATGTTTGAGGTACAAAGGGGGAATACCATGAAACAACTATGGATTTTTCATCCTAAGTGTGCTCAAGCCAAATTACCAAAGGGCAGGATGCTGCAAGTGGTCAGGCATGGACATGGATTTGCACAGACTGTGGGAGGATCTGATACTACTGGAGAGTTTAAAAGGCAAAAACAAAAGGATACTTGTGAGTTCCAAAGCTTGCTCCCGTGAATTACAACAGCTCCTTCTAGCAGCTTTTTGTCATTTCCTGAGGAGAGCTGGTCTGTGTTCCAGGCAGCACAGCCTTTCCTTCTCAGTCGGGTCCCCAGATTGCCCATAACTTTCTGCTTTGATGAGATTATTGTGATTAGAATCCAGATTGGTTAGATTTAGGGGTCAGATTTACATCTTCTGAGATGTTTTGCCTGTGTTGGAGGCAGTTGTGCAAGAAAGGGTGGAGAGACAAGCCCTGATGAGATGAACACTGCTGAGGAGTGTCCGGGAAGCTCTGCTCTCCTGGAGATCAATGCTCCAGCCGTTTTTTCCTCCCCTGAAACACATTTCCATCTTATTGTCATGGCTGAGCGAGTCCTTTTCAAAGACTCCTGTTGAGTTCAGTGGGCTTTGAAGAGGGGTCACAATGAGTGAGCAGCTCCTGTGGTCTGAGGAGGACGGAGCATTTCCTGACTGTTCCTTTGCAGATTGCTCCGTTTGGCTGCCCTGCAGCGTCGGATGGGGCTGGCATGGGCAGTGGGAGCATCCTCATCCCAGCTGGCTTCATCCTCACAGCTCTTCCATGGGATCTACCCCCTCACTTCCCTTTCCAGGTCTGGATCAAGCCTGCTGGGTTAAAAACTCTAATGTGTGTTTGCCCCTGGTGCTGCAGAAAGATAAGATCTAAAATCCCAGCTGAGCTCCTGCTGCTGGCGCTGGAGATTCCAGCTCCAGGAGATTCCAGCTGCCTGTCCCTTGGCAGCCCTGCCTAGGCTCTGCTTCCAGCAAAATCCCAAAACACACACAAAGCTCCAGTGAGGCCCTTTGTAAGACTCATCTTCTGACTTTAGGATGACCAATTATTCCGTATATATCCCATTTTCCATTCCCAATCAGCGTTTTCCAAGTGCTGTGCAAAGCAGGTGTTCCTGAGTGGCAGAAGTTTAATTATTCACCACTGTTCAGGCGTCCTCCTTCCTGCTCCTCTCTCCCCATCCTTGCTCCCAGCTCTGAAGAGCTGGGAACAGCCAGTGGTGTGAGTCCAGACAGCTCTGCATCATCTTGAATCTTGCTGGCAGTGACACCCAAAAGTGTCACAAAAGTGCAAATCCTGAATGGGACTGGCGGGTCTGCAGGGCCTGGCTCACCTGGGCTGCTCTTTACATCCATGGAAACCGCAAATACCCATAAATTCCCTGCAACTGGATCATAACCACGGCATTTTGCGGATTAATGGCTAATTGTGTTTAGTCTGTGCAAAGGGGAATTGCTGTGCAAGCAGCTCCCACTCTGCTGTAATGGACAGAAATCACCAATTAGCATTTACTCTGCAATTATACACAATGGATACAGGAAAACCCACCTGTAAAGCTCAGAGCTTTGGCATCTCTGTGGATAACCACAACGGGACTTTAAGGGATGGGAGACTCTTTAGTGACTTTTTTTGTCCCAGCCATACCAGCTTGCTGAGTTATATTTAACCTTGTGGTGGGGAAAATATTTTCCTTTCAAAGTGGGACTTTGTCCCGCTGTAGATCCCAGCGCAGTGGGAGATCCCTGCTCCTAGGGGGGTAAATCCTTATGTGCACTGTGGTCAGCAATAGCAGCAGACACAAAAGGTTTTTCCCCTTCTTTCTTGTTCCCTTCTGTCCTTTAATCAACCATCTCCTCTCCCACTGCGAGGCTTTTTGCCTTTTGGTGAAGTGTTGGGTGGAAGCTGCTGATGGAGGTGGGCAGTGGGGTGAACCCTGGGTGAACTGGCTTGAGATAAATCAGAATGCAGATAAAAAAAAAGCACTCAGCACCACATGGAGAAGGCCTCCAGAGAGCAGCTTCCATTTCCTTCATTTAGGTCACCTCTGTGTACCTTGACAAGGGTTTGTTTAAATCTGCCCAACTCTCTCAGAAGTTTTTTGCAGTTTTTTAAGATGCATTTGCTGGAAACTGGATACTCTTTGCTCCAGCTGAAGCCTTTCTGTAGGGAAAAGTGATTGCCTCATGGGGTTTACACATGTAACAAACTCTATCTGCTCCATCCCCAAATGAAAATTGTTTGGGTTTTGGCAGCAATATGGCATTGTTGATTTACAGTCTGTTCATGATCTCCAGCAGTCCCCAGACTCTCTCCTGCAGCACTGCCCAGCCACTCCAATTTCAGGGCTGTTTGCATCAATTCCTCCTACTGAAAAATAGTCCCCATTTGCCAGCATTGGATTTCATTTGGTTGATTTTGGCCCGTTTCTACAATTTGTCAAGTTCGTTTTGAATTCTTTACCCTGCTGTTGGAGGTTCTTACACCTCCTCCAGAACAGGGTCATGAAATCATCCAAGTCAGTAGTGAAAATACTGAGTAATGCCAGACTCAGGACAATATTCCTTGACATGGAATTATCTGATTTTTTTTTTTTTCCCCCCAATGGTTTTTGCATAAACCTTATGGTGGCCTTCCTTAGGTCATATTTCCCTGGTTTGCTTATGGGGATCTGCTGTAGGATAGTAGCAAACACTCTCCTGAAATCAGGATAAATCACATCTGCTGCCTCCCCTTTATCCACAAAGTCATTAAGCCTGTCAAAAAGGAAATTAGATTGGGTTGACACAATTTGTTCTTGACAAATCTGTGCTGGCTGATTTTTATCACCTTATCATCTCGCAGGTGCTTATAAATTGATTGTTTAATAATTTGATGTACTTTCTTTTTGGGAAGCCAAGTTAGGCTGACAGGTCTATAATTACACACTGCCTCTGTTTTCCCCCTTTTCCAAGGGGCTTCCCTGATTTTGAGACCTCACTCAACTTCCAAGAGTTCTTCAAGACATTCCTAAGTGTAAATAACCTCACCTACACACTCAGCACCTATGGAATACACAGCAGAGGCTCAGCTGGGTGGAAGACCCAGAATGGGTAATTGACAACCTTAAAGTTGCACACAGCTTGGAAAAATCTTTTTCAAAGCTGTTCTCAGCACCCAAAAAATGGATTTCAGAGTTTAGGCCCATCACAGGCAAACTCACATCATGGAATGTTTTTCTGAGTGATAGGACAAGAGGGAGTGGCTTTGAGTTGAAGAAAGGTTCAGATCAGATATTAGAAAGGAATTCTTGGCTCTGAGTCTCTGGTTGCCCAGAGAAGCTGTGGCTGCCCCTGGATCCCTGGAAGCGTCCAAGGCCAGGCTGGACAAGGCTTGGAGCACCCTGGGATAGTGGGAGGTGGCCCTGCCCATGGCAGGAGGTGGAACTGGATGATCTTTACGGTCCCTTCCACCCCATTCTGGGATTGTTGAATGTTCATCTAATGGGTCAATGGCCTTTTGTGAGAGGCACTGTTGGAGAGCCTCACCTTTGGAGCACCCTGTGGCATTCTGGCAAGGTGCTGCTGATCAGGGAGGTGAGTGACAGCTCCATTTCTCCTGTTCTCCATGTTCAGCACCACCTCTTGCCTCATCCCATCCCCTCCCCACTTCCAGGCCCTCTCTAAAGTCTGGGTTTGGAAGCTTTTTTTTATTTTTTTTTATTTGGTTTGTTTTTCCCCAATTCTAGTACTCGTACGAAGGGATGGAGATTAACAGCCTGCCAGTGGAGCTGACAGTCGTGTGGAACGGGAATTTCAACATTGACAACCCAGCACAGAACAAAGGTAAAGAGTTATTTCAACTTGTCCTTGGAAGCGGTAACCTTAGCAACGGGCCCTCGTTCCCTACACTTAACAAAGCCGCCACCGTCTCCCCGTGCTGGCTGCTGCACACTTGTTCTCTGCACTCTGCAAATTACCAATTTTTGAGTGCTTTGTATGCCTTCCCCCCCAGCCCTCCAACTCTCTCATTCCACCTGAGGAATGTGACTCCCCCTCTCCCTTCATCGTCCCTGCCTCCCGCTTCTCCCCACGTCTGGTTTTCACGCCCCTCCTTCTCCAGCTTTTTCTCCCCCTCTTTATTTCTCCTGCAGTGATGCTCTTCAAGTTAACATATCAGGAGAGCGGGCTCTCTGCTCAGAGGCAATTTAGTAATGAGCAGGGGAAGGCAGAGGGGGAGCAGAAAGGCTGCGGCTCTCCAGTGGCAGAATTCTGAGCAAAATAAAATGATAACGGTAAAAAGGATCTGAAAGTCTGAAAACCACCTGTGTTTGACCATCACCGATGGCACAGGATTGGTGTGCCCCTCGCAGAGGGGGCTGCACATCCAGCCACCACCCTGAGGCAGGCTGGGTGTTCCTGGACATGGATGGTCCCTTCACATCTTCTTCTTCCTTCTTGTCTGTCCACCCTGGAGCCTTCCCCTCCCCTCGGCTGCCCTGCATTTGCAGCTCACACCTGCAGATTCTATTCTCACATCATCACCTCAGAAATACCTCCCTCCCTCCCTCCCTCTCTTTACCTTGTGGTGGACGCTTCCCACACCTTCTCCCGCTCCATCTGTCCCCATCAGGTACTCCCATCGTGCTGTCACTCCGTCCCACACCCACCCTCGTGCTGAGGGTGATGCCTTGGGAAGGCTGGCCTGGAACAGAGACTGGGCAGAGCTGGAGAATAAAGTAGATATTTATTAAAAGGCCTTCAGGATACACCTTGGGCAGGACAAGAGCCTGGCCAGGGCTACACCCAAGGTGGGCCCAAAATGGTCACAAAATGGACAAACGGTCACAAGGTCTCACACTTTTATAAGTTTTGGTCCATTTGCATATTGGGGTTTAATTGTCCAATTAAAGCCTCATAATATGAAGTCCCATCCTTCTTGTTGCTCTCCTCAGCCATTGTTGTTTGAGCTTTTGGGCCTGAAAACTTGTAACCATTGTCCTTGGTCTGCAGCAGGAAAAGGATTTGTTTTGTCTCCCTGCTCTGTGAAGAGAGCTGACTAGCACTTAATATGAGGCTCAGAATTACATCCATATCCATATACATATATATCTAAAAATATGAAAGCTAAAACTTAAGGCATCAAGGGGTGGTGAGTGAGGCTCCCACCCAACACCACATTGAGCCTGGAGAGCAACACAGGAGGCACCTCCTCCTCATGGCACAACCCCCTCTGTCCTTCTCCCCCTCTGAATGGCAGAATTCCAACACCAAAAGCCCAAAACTGTGGCTTTTGAGGGTTAAATCCACTCAGCAAACACAACAGGCTGGAGATTCCTGCCCAGCCCTGGCATTCAGGCACAGCCTGTGTTGAAATTGCCACCTTGCCTTTACTCTGAAGTTGTCTCCTTTTCTCCAAGCCGTGTTTCCAGGACACTGCTGGTTTCCATGGGCCCAAACAGTGCCATGGGCTGTGAGAACCTTTAACAGTGTGGGTAGGAGGTCAGAATTGGGAAACATTTGCCCCAGTCCTGCTTAGTTTGGTGCTACCATAAAATGAGCACCCCTCACACAACATGATCCACACCAAAAATGTAAATCCTTTTCTCGGGCCACATTGAGCTGTCCTAGGTGATGTGGGAGTAAAATAAATCTCATCATCATGATGATCATATTTTAGGACTGTTTGTGCCAGTAACATAAAACAGACCAGGGGATGAACTCAAGAATCATCTCTAACACAGGCTCTTCTTGGGTTATTCCCAGCCGAAATGTTGCAAATAATGACTAGGAAAAAATCCAGGAAGCAGCACTGGCTGGTGGCTATCCCAGACGAGTAATTTGGATATTATCATCATGGTTTTGGTCAGGAGGAGAATTTAGTGCCCACAGAGATGCCACATGAAAGCAATACCACACTCTCAGGAGGACACAGAGGTGACCAAGATGCCACTGCTATCACATCCAGCATCACCATGGGCTGGGCTGGGAGGCTGAAATGCTAAACTGACCCAAACCTACAGAATTACCTACAGAGATGCCCACTGGTAGCATCTCAAGCAGAACAACTCAGCAAATTTGAGGAAATCCAACAGAAAACTAAGGAAAGAGGTGAATCCCACGAGGTGTGGAAAACATTGTGCTTGACAGATGTTCTGCAGCCTTTTTGGGGTACTCTTGGGTACTTTTCTTGCACCCAGCCTGGAGAAATAGTTTCTGAGTTTTTCTTGCATTGGCCAATACTTGCTGACTTCTAGGGGGAAGGTGTGGAGAGACAGAGCTTTTCAGTACAAATATTTCCAAAGCCTTTGAGCTCTGGGATTGTGTATAAAGATAAAAACCACTTTAGTCACCTATGGACACAGCAAAACAGAAGCACAGAGGGAAAAATATCCCAACATGCTCACAAATGAGGGGAAAAAAAAAAAGAAAAAAGCCTGAGAGCCTTGATTCTGTCACCTTCATCTTCCAGGAGGAGAATTCTGCAATCAGACCCCTGTGCAAGCCAGGTCCCAGTTTCTACATCTGTAAAATAGGGATAAATAACATGATCTCATTTTGTAGGAGGACTCCAATATTTTTAGGCTTTATTGGAAAAAGCTGGGAGTGCTTCTAATCACTTAACAGCCCAAAATGGAGCTAAGCATTAATCACTGCTGTCTGCATCAGAGTGGAATCAGCTCTGCTTTAAAGTGGGAAGCAGACTGAATTGCTGGAGGAGAAGAAGGTGTAAAGGCTGGTTGTGAATCCCTGGAATCAGCCTCAAAATGGAACCTCTGTGTATTTACTGTTCTCTTTTGGGATTTCTGTCAAGTGGGAAACCTGAGTGGCATCACCTTAACACAGAATTCGGGGGAGTTTCACACTCAAGTTTTAGCTGTGGGTTGGCCAGGTCTAGAAAATTCTTTTAGGATGAAGTGCTGAGTGCTGGTTGTTGGTGACAATTCATGACATTGTCTGTGAAAAAGGAAGGGACTGAGGCCAAATCACTGCCCAAGCATCATTTCCTCCAACCTCCTGCTCGTAGTCCCTCACCATACTGAGAGCAGCATCCTCCCTTGTGCTCTCAGCTCCCAAAAACCCCTTTTGATGAAGAATGAACTTTATTTCAAGGAGGATGCCCATGTTTGCCCCCTCCATTACTCACCCCCCTGGAGAGTTTCCATCCTGCCTCTGGCACGAGCAGCCCAGAATGCTTTCCCCTCCTCCTCCCACTGCCATCCCACACTCTGCTGTGCTGCCTGCACCTCTCAGGCCCTGTGTTTTCTGCTGTCCCTGCAGTTCACCTGTACAAGTGCGGGGCCATGCGGGACAGCTGCGGACTCTGCCTGAAAGCCGACCCCGACTTCGAGTGCGGCTGGTGCCAGGGGCAGAACCAGTGCACGCTGAGGCAGCACTGCCCAGCCCA
Organism: Hylia prasina; assembly: GCA_013397195.1. Lineage (NCBI taxonomy): Eukaryota > Metazoa > Chordata > Aves > Passeriformes > Sylviidae > Hylia > Hylia prasina. Next base: position 738,317 of record VYXD01001826.1, on the reverse strand, counting down.
GGACAGCCAGTGGCTGGAGCTGTCCAGCACCAAGGGCAAGTGCACCAACCCCAAGATCACGGATGTAAGTCATGGATCTGCGAGGAGCTGGGGGGATTCCCTCCCCTTGGTCTGTTCTCCTGGTTCGGGGTTGGGTTGGTGATGGGAAGGTCAGGGCTGAGTTCTGCTGGGTCAGGGAATGCCTCGGGCGCTGTGGGGATGGATGTGAGGCCACNTCCCTGCTCTGTGAAGAGCTGAGTGACACTGAATGTGAGCTCAGAACTGCACCCTGGTCAGCACAGAACCTGAAAAACATGAAAACTAAAACTTAAGGCATCATTTCCCCTCACCCACCGCAGTGGCTTCACAGGCAGGAACACAATTTCATGTGTCTAAAACCCAGGGGTGACCTTGGGTTAACACCCAAGGGTGTCAGGATTCCCACCATAGTCCCCAAACACAGAGTGCTGGTGCAACCTGAGGAACCCCAGAGCACCTGACGTGCCCAAAAAGGGCTGGCAGATGTGGCATCAAGCCCTTAGGAGACCTTGGCCTTCTAGAGGAGCAGCTGAAGGTGAGACAAGATGCTCTGGGATATCTCCAATGGTCGGTGTGAGGGTAAATCAGATGTCTCTTGGAGCAGCCTCTCTGCCCAGCCTGGCTGAGAAGGAGGTGCCGAGTGATCCCAGAGAGGTTGGAGCTTTGCTGACAGGAGGTCAAGCAGGAAGGAAGGTGTCATTTATGTTTTCTGGCCAACATGACATGGACAAAGCCATGTCCAGAAAAAAAAATGAACAAAACCCCTTCACTGACTGCAGCAGATTAAACCCTTTTATTTCTCTCACCCATGGCTGATGTTGTGAGGTGAAAAAAGCCTTCACAGAGCAAATAAAGCCCTGTACAGTTGTCAGGTGTGCCTTTGGAAGGCTCAGAGAGGAGGCAGGAGAAAGCCTGGGGTAGGAAAAGTTGGGAAATACCCTAATAAGATAAAGAGAATGAGGGCAGGGCTGGGGGAAGGACCTGCAGATTTTTTTTGTTCTTCAGGAAGTTCCCTATTGATTGTGTTGACTGGGCCAAAGGAAAAGCTGGAGGAAAGGTTGAAAAGGGAAATAAGAGAATAGGAAGACCATAAAGACAAGGAGCAGAAGAAGGGAGAGAAGGCAGGGGAGGCAAGTCAGGCCTGAAATCTAAAGGGATTTTTGTCTGCTGTTTTAGGATGCCTTTGCCATAATGCCAGGCACCTTTTCAGGGTCACGGGACAGGCAGCAGGACAGACCTGAGCCTTGGAAACGAGGGCTCCATCCCTTCCAGCTGCCTCCAGCCTTGAGCAGCTCTCAGTCACCAGGCCTTACTCAACATGAGCACCTCTCAATGTGGCCAGGGTGTCTGATTTACAAATGGGAAAAGCCAGGAGGGAAATGAGACAGAAAATATGGGGAAATGCAAAAGAGGAAAATCCAGCCTCCACAGTGGTGGTTTAATATGAATAATTAGGTGGGTTATTTTCCTAGAAAGCAAGAAAGGCTTTTTTTTTAAGTTCTGTTTGATTCAGATTCAAAAAGTGTGGCTGTTATGGAAGAGCCCTAAACCAATATCTGTGCTTGAACATTTTGGGAGAGCAAAATGAATCTGTTTTTTCCCAGATGTTATTGAAAATAACTCCTTTCCCTGTATTTTGATCCATCTCCCTGTCATTCACCAGCTTTCAAAGCTCTCTCTCAGATGAACGGTTGGAGTTCAGTTTATTCTGATGTTTATGGCTTGTTCTGGTGTTTCCAAGGTGAAGGTCTTTACTTCACCTGGATTTCTCTGAGACTGGTAATTCTGACCCTACTTGAACCACCTGAAACCAAACCCAGGCAGCCAGAAAGCACAGCTACACCCAAAAATTCAACTTTGAGGCATGGAAAATCACTAGGAGCTGGGGGAAACAGCCTAAAATGTTTTAAAGATGTTTTAAAAATACTTTCAGATTCTCAGACCTTGTGAGACAGTGATAGAATTTGTTATGGGGCAGCTGATGGATGATCAACAAAAGCAGCAATCCAGAACAAAAGGACCTGGGCATGCAGATGTTCTGAAGGTCCACCCTTATTACCCTGCCATACTTTAACCCTAATCCTTCATCTCCCGCCTCTTTTTGAGGAGCAAACCCCTCATTCTCCACCCTACAGCTCCACAGTGCTTCAAATTCTGCTGGCATTTCCTCCAGAAACTCTCCGAGCTCGAACAGATCATTGCAACACTCGCTCAGGAAATATCCCAGCTGCCTGCTGCAATCCTAAGTAGCTCTTGGAAGGCCTTTTTCTGAGCCATTAGCATGGAAGTAATCTCAAGTGACTGGATATATATTGCAGCTAATAGTAGGTCTGGAGCTGTGGGGTGGGAGCATCCAGAGCCTGGAGAGGAGCCAGGGCTGGATCTCTGCAGGGAAGAGGAGGAACAACACGTGTACTCACACTTGTAGGGGCACTCACACCCCCTGCAGCACCAATCTCCCCGTTTCTGCACCAGCTCTGGCATTTACAGAGCCACTCAGGGAAATTAAAGGACTCAGAGACTCGCTGAGCCACAAAAAAACTCCTTTAGGAGTGACAAGCAGCAGCTGATATGAGCAGAGACTGGAAATTGGGATGCAGCTCTGGGTCTTCCAGAGGAAGCTGAGGCTTCCTGGCAGCTTTTGTTTCCCTGCCTGGATTTTCCTCTCTGAAACTGACAGGTCTCATGCCACGTTTTTCACCTGTGATAGAACAGGCTCCTCCTCTCCTGCTGTGAAAACAACCTGGTAACACCTTCCTCTTGGCTGAATCCATGCCAGAGCTATGAAACAGGATTAAAAAACGTTCCATGTGATCCTGGGAGAATCCAGGCCCTCCTGATTTAAAGAAATAAGTGGGCTTTAAGGAAAGAAGTGGGGTTTGAAGCTGGCCTTTACAAATTAAATATTGCCCAGGGAAGGACTCAATGGTGCTGTGTTGGATTTGCTCTAGGAAGTTTCCTGTTGACGCTTTTTGAGTCACAGCAAGAATTTTCTTGAAATCTTGTGCGTCAGACAGCTTTCCCTTTTCCCTTTTCCCTTTCTTTTTTCTTTCCTGGAAAACAGCCACAGATACCTCCTGGTTCCCTGTAGAGTCAGAGACAAGTCACACTCACTGAGGAGTTGGTTCACAACACCTAAAATTAACATCCTAAGCTTAATATCCTAAAATTAAATATCCCCTGGAGGTGCCTGTCTCTCCCTCCTTTTATTAAAGAAGGGCCTTCTGAGCATCCCCCTTTGGGTGGGAATTACCCCAGCCCTGGTGCCAGGCTCGGTGCTGGGAAGGGGTTGGGATCAGCTCTGCCCACACCACTGCCTCTCCTCTCCCTGCCAGCCCAACTGCTCCTGCAGGGCATTGCTGCCAGCCCCAGATTCCCACCTGGCAGAGCCAGGGGCAGTGGGTACGGACCTGAGACAGGGAATTCCCCTGCTCACTGCAGGGAGAGCCTGCCAGCACTGGCAGATGGCAGCCGTGGCATCCCGAGCAGGCAGCAGGGAACGCCCTGCCAGGGAAGTGTTTGAACCCCTTTCAAGAGGGCAGTTGCATGGCAGAGGAATTGGAATTCCTTTGGGAGGAATTCCCAGAGGAATTGGAAGGGCAGAATGGAGATAATTAAGGGCCAGCCCTTGATTCCAGTGTTGTTCCAGCGCTCAGGAGACAATTCCAGTGATGATTCCCACCTGGCTCTGGACAAGAGTGATGGAGCAAGGGTCTGGTGCAGGGCCAGGCTGGGATGCAAACACCATTCCAGCAGCCCCCAGCTTGGTTGGGATGGTCGCTCATCTCATGCTGAGGCTTGGAGGCTGCACAAATAATCTGTCCATGCTCCCTGCCCGCCCTTCCAATGGCCCCAGCTCTCCCAGGAGGGAAACTGGAGCTCTTTCAGGAAGAGCTGCTGCTGCTGTGTCAGTCACCACCCACCTCCTCCACGCCTAACCCAACACCCTGTTCCTGCTGTGGCTTGGCCGGTTTTATTCCAGGTGGACATTTTCAGCTGAATTTCTGATGCATGACCATTACCTGCCTCCATGTACTTTGGGCTGGGAATTTAGGATTTCAAGGGACTGTCTCAACGTCTTATGTCCTTGTCTTGTTCCTTCTCCCATTCCTCTCCACCATGTCCCTGTCCTGCCTTTCCATGGCTCACATCTTCAAAGTGCAGAGCTCAGCTGCAGCTCCACTAGTTCCTGCTCCAGCCTAGAAAAAACCTTCTACTCACCTCTGGGTGTTTTGCAAGCAGTCAACAGAGAGTAAATGAGGTCTGGGGCAGAACTTTGCATACTCTGAGTACCTGAAGTAGGTTCGTTCCCTCACCTGTTCAGCATTTATCATCATAAGCATCCCTAGTGATCCCCAAAAGTTGTCTGTCCTTTCACCTGAGAGGATTCTGGTGCCTGGTTTGATTGTTCTCCTTTCTCTTGGCTTGTTTCCCCAGATCAACCCCGTGACGGGCCCTCGCGAGGGAGGGACCAGGGTGACCATCCGTGGGGAGAACCTGGGGCTGGAATTCCGGGATATCGCGTCCCACGTCAAGGTGGCCGGCGTGGAGTGCAAGCCACTGGTGGAAGGGTACATCCCAGCAGAGCAGTAAGTGGGGTGTGTGGCACAGCAAAGGCCACAGCACACCTAATGACATTCCTACCTGTAGGGCCTTCCAAGGAATCCATCCCAACCTGGGAATTGAGGGATGGAAGAGGACATTCCTCACCTACAGCTCAGGATAACCCATTTATTTAATAATACAGTTACTACTGTGTTTGGATTGCACGTTTAGGTGATCCTCCTGGCAAATGCCCTGAAATTATCCTGGTTTTCACCAAGCAGTCACCCCAGGGTGTTCAATTCCAGTTTGGAAGGCAGCAATCCTGAAAAGCCTCTTGCTAAATGCAAGGAATGATCATTAAACCTTAGAGCTGCCTCCACCATGCCAGGCTGGAGCTGAGAGGGACAGAGCCAGATGTCAGCCCAACATTTCTGTGTGTATTTAAGTGGATTTACACCACCAGCACTTGTCCCAGCCAGAAGCCACCACTTTCTAAAGAATAACTTAATCCACAGTTCGGATTCTGTATGGGACAGAGGAGGGTGGGTTAATCTTCAGTCCATCCCCCAACACTGTGGGCTCTTTGCTCCAATTCCATCTTACCAGCACCACCAAACCATCCCTCAAACTCTGCTCCTGGTTGGTGTTCCCAGGATCGTGTGTGAGATGGGGGAGGCCAAGCCCAGCCAGCACGCCGGATTCGTGGAAATCTGCGTGGCCGAGTGCAAGCCAGAGTTCATGGCCAGGTCTTCTCAGCTCTACTACTTCATGGTAAGTTCCTGAAAAAAAGTTGTCCTTGGCCCTGAACTCCTTGGCTTTGGTCCTCTTTGCTCCCTCTGTCCATTGTCCTTCACCACGCTGAGCCTCCGAACTCTTTGCTGCCGTTCCGGGTGCACCAAATTGTTCATTCCATTTCCTTTCAACATCTTGTTCCCAGCAAAAATAGCCGGTCTAATTAAAGTTTTAACAACCTAATAATAGTCCAGATTATTAGTCCAGTTACAGCTCCGTGCAGCCGTGGTCCAAATTAATACAGAAAACTCTTGTTAATAGTTAAAAGTACCGTACAGGAAAGAAAAAAAAAGAGAGCTCAAAAAGGGAAAAATTTCCCTAGTATCTTATTTTTTGGGGGTGTGATGCTTCTGCTACAAACACCCCTCAGGTTGAAGCCACCAGTGTCTTCTAGAAGAAACTTGGGGGTTGCCACTACTCATTACAGCCCCGGAATCTTCAGCAGCATGAGTGTGATGGTCTCGGTTGGGTTTCTTTCTCCTCCCTCTTGGGTTCCCCTAGGTGTTTTTTCATCCCATCCACATGAGGAGCACTGGGATCAGGACAGATCCAGCTCAGGCTGCTGGGGAGCTGTAGGATGTGACTGGGGCTCAGTGTTGGTAGGCAACTGTTTAGGATGCTCCATGATGAAACGAGAGACACCTGCAAGCTTCAGCTTCAGTTCAAGTGCAAACACATGTTGTACACTCAATCTGTGCTTTTTTCCTCCCTTCTGATGATGTTCCTTGTCCAAGAGACCTGATTATTCCTCCAAGGCACCTTGCTGGGGACATGCAAGCATTGTCTGGCCTTGATCTGTTCAGATCTGTGCAGGTTTGAGATGAGAGGGTCCCTTTGTTCCCATCAAAAGCTCTCGGCTCCTGCAAGAGAATGGGTCTCTTCTGAAATTATCCACACGCCTGAGCATTTCTTTATGGTAAAGGGAACTTGTAATGAATGCAAATGTCTTGGATTCCCCCCTCGAGCTACAGAGATTTCTCTGTTCTCTGCCTTTTCCGATGTCACTCAGGTGTTGCGGTGGCGGGGGCAGAGAAACACCTTGAGAGAAAGCCCCTACCAGGCAGCCAGAAGGGCTCTTTCCAGGACATTACACTTCAACGTGTCACCTTTGCTACTCCTGGAATTACTGTCTGCTTTTGATCATCCGTGTCCATCTGTGACAGCTTTTCCCTCCGCTTGCCGCCTTCCCGGCTGCCAGGGCACGAGCACGGAGCCACTGGGGTTTTCTCTGCTGAACACCTCGATACCTCTGTGCTAGACAGAAAAAAAAAAACCAAAAAACACAGACACTCTCCAGCCTGCCCATCATATTCCCTCTCCCGTGTCCGGTGCTCTCACAGTGGGAGCTGTGTTTTTTTGGCTTCCTTGGATTTTTCCGCCAGGAGGGCAGAGATGCTGTTGCAGGAATCACAACATGCCTTGGCATCCTGCAGCAGTGTGTGGCAGCTTGAAGGGGAAGAAGATGTTTGAAAAACCAAGGAAAGGCATCACCTGGGGGATAAATGTCACCTCCTGACTCATAGCAAATCTTCTGGAAAATTGCTTTTTGAGAGGTTTGAAGGAAAACTTGGTCAAAGTTGGCCAATTGGTTCAGCCTTTCCCTGTCTTGCAAGAATTCAAAGAGATGATGGTTTGGACTCCACAGAGTATTTAATTTCAGTGTTTTAAGAAAGAGATGGCTTAGTTTAGAGATGCCAGAATGGTTCCTCTCCATCTTTCTAACCAGAGCTTTTAAATTCAAATAGCTGCTCATTTGTTTTAAACTCATCTGCGATCAAAACCTGCAAATTGCATTAGAAAGTACAATAAGCCAAGAGGGAAACAAAGCTGAAATGAAATTTATGATGATCTAAATGAAATATACTTTTTTACAGTTACTCATTTTCTTGCTGTGATTACTGCCTCAGTCTTTCAATGAAAAAAAAAATATTCCATTCACTTCTCAGTTTGGGTGCTGAAGAAAGTTTACCTTTACTCTGGCTTTAGATGAAAATATTGTGTCTGAGTGCAGGTGCTGCGGGCTACTCGACATTTCTTCTGAGTTTGCTCCTAAAATCCTTGTTTTGGAGAACATTCCCCACCCATCCCTTTCATCTTTTCCCCTCTTCCTGCTACCACGGGACCTCTAGAAAGGAAACCCAGGTGCACAAGCTGTGTTTGAGTCACATCTTGCTCCTCTTGGGAACACAGGAGGAATGGAATGGGAACCAAGGTCTTGACAAGCTCCATGGGGGGCAGTTTAGACCCAACTCTGATGGTGCTTCTCTGTGGAAAACCAGTGTGCAGGAGATGCTGGAGGCAAGAAAGGGCGGGGGAGCTGAGAAAAGTAGGTAAAATCCTAGAAAATGCAGAAAATTTCCTGTCCTCTTTCCCTCACTGTCACTCTCCAGCCTCTCACCGATCCACAAGACCCTCTTTGCATTTTCCACCAGTGAGGAAATGGTGAATAGTCTGGAGCTTTGCTGTGAATGTGCTGTGCAATGCTCATGAAGGCCACTGTGAATATTTAACTGTTGACCACAACTTGGAAAGCTGAGTCACAAACCCATTTGTAAGTGTCTTGGTTTGGAAAGACAGGTGTGTGCCAGGGAAAGCTGGAGCTTCCCTTGGAATGGAGAATGTAAACCCCCTCCCTCCAAATTATTATAATTTTGCAATTAAGGGGGCTTTCAGGGAATATGATATTGGAATAGGAATAACAATTCTTTACTAGGAATATTAAAAATACAAATGTAGTCGTACAAAAAAAACCAAACAAGCAAACAAACAAACAAAAATCCTAGAAACCTTGACAGAGTCAGAACATGACCTGACGCCCTGTTGGTCAGGGTGTTGGGAGCAGTCCAAGTAAATCCTCCTGAAGTGACAGATGTAATTCTGTTGGAATAGAGATGATCCTGTAGAAAGGTGCAGTGGTAGTGAGATGGGTCTGGTCTTCCTCTGGGAATGCAGTGGGAACAGGCTGTGCTGGTGTGCTGAAATGCAGTTTTTATCCAGGCAGGAATGCTGGGCTGCTCCCCCTGGGTGCAGCCTGTCCCAGTGGGATGATGGAATTGTCTCAGCCCTGCAGTGAGCCTCGATGTCCCATCAACAGCAGATATCCCCTGGAGGGAGGATGGGTCCTGGAAGGGATAAGAACACTGCCCCAGCTGGTTTAACAGCTGCCCATTGACAGAGGACACCCAACGCCTCCCCAGAATTATGAGCAATGGGTCACAGAAGAGATAAAGAAAACTCCTCCCCAGCCAGTTTCAACAGATGGCAAATAGAATACAACTTCTGGTTACATATTGCAACCCAAGACAGTAAGATTGGCTCCAGACACAGTAGAGCTTTGCCAAGGAGCCTTCCTGGTGTGACTGTGGCCTGTGAGGATCCTCAAAAGGCCATGGCTGCTTTAGACACCACAAGGAGAGGGCACCCAGGGGTGGGACAAAGGTCTTTTGGGTCTTTAACTCAATTGTTCCTCAATGATTTTTGAATCAGATGCTGTTGCAGTGCTGCTGTGCAGGCTTTGGGCACCAGGTTGGCCATTCCCAACCCGTTTTCTCCATGGTCACCTCCCAGTATCAGCCATCATGGCCAGCAGGAATTTGTACTGGTGTGGGTGTCCATCAATAAGGGAGAAGCCATCAGAGTTTGAGGTGGTACCCAAATATAAAGGAGCAGTACTGAAGTGCATCCTTTGCAATTCCATACTCTTCCTGCAGTTTTTATCCCATTAAAAGAGAATGGAAGAGAATATTGCTAGGAAATCACACTCCAGGCTTGGAGAGTGGCTGGAATGCTGCCCAGTGGTTGACAGTGGCTGAACATGAGGCCAGGTGTGTCCAGGTGGCCAAGAAGCCAAAGGCACCTGGATTGTATCAGGAATAGCGTGGCCAGCAGGACCAGGGCAGTGCCCACCCCACTCTGCTGGGCAGTGCTGAGACCTCAAATCCTAAATCCAGTTTTGAGCCCCTCAGGGAACTGAGCTGGGGAAGGGTCTGGAGCCCCAGGAGAGGCTGAGGGAACTGGAAAGGGGCTGAGCCTGGAGAAAAGGAGGCTCAGGGGGGACCTTGTGGCTCTGCACAACTCCCTGACAGGAGGGGACAGCCGGGGGGGGGTTGGGATCTAATCCCAGGGAACAGGGACAGGAGGAGAGGGAACGGCCTCAGGCTGGGCTGGGGAGGCTCAGGGTGGATATTGGGAAAATTTCTTGATGGAAAGGTTGCCAAGCACTGGCACAGGCTGCCCATGGAAGTGGTGGAGTCATTGTCCATGGAAGTGTTCAAGGTGCTTAGAGAGGTGCTTTAGTGGTGGCCTTACCAGTGCGGGGTTAATGCTTGGATTTGCTGATCCTGGGGGTCTTTTCCAACCTCAAAAATTCCATGATTCGAAGTATAAAACCAGCTTCCAAACCATCAGGTGAAAACCAGTCATGTTTAAACACAAGAAGTGCCCAGCTCTGACAGTAGATCCATCTAAAGAGCTGTAAGTCTGATTTTCATGTTCTGCCCTTCCTCCAAGAGCTGCATTTTGAATAGGAGCAAAATGGAAAAATGGAAATCTTGCCGCTGTTTTTCAAAATGATTAAACCAGAGGGGCCTGGGAGCAGAGGTGTCTCTGTGTGTGTGAGAGTGGGAGCTGTGGTGTGTGTCAGGTGGTTTTATAAACATGCATTAATGGTCTCCAAAGCTCAATAAGGTGACTGCGTGATGTACCTGCTCGCTCAGAGGAGCTGAGAGCTTCAAGCACTTGTGTCATCATTCTTAAAGAGAGGGGGAAAGAAATAATCTTCATTTAAATGCATATAGTAGCTTTTCACTTGGGACTGAATGGAAAGTTTTTCTATTAAAATGCAAATGAAAGAATAAACTGTAACTCCAAATTTCTCCCTGAATATTGATGCCTCCTCTCTGCATTGTGGTAACTGGGTGATCTGTGCCTTCAGAGCGCGAGTATTTTATCTTGATTTGGGGAAGAAGGGAGGGTAGCAAGGTGAGAAAAAGAGTTTTGAGATTTGGGGCCTCTAAAGGAATTATGCCCCCTTTTTGATGTATTAACACAACGCTGTGTTAGGCTGGGAAAAGAGGCTCAGAAAATCAGCAGGGAGAGGGAGAAGGTGTTCGAGTGGGCAGTGCTGCTTTTGTGGCTCCTGGACACCTCGACAGGAGCAGCACCACCACCATGTGTCAGGGCAGGACAGCTCGAGGCTGTCTCAACATCCAAATCAGATAAGAGGAAGATTTAGGGTCATGTGTGGGCATTTTGCACCAGGGCAGGTTCAGGTTGGACATCAGGAGGAATTTCTTTGTGGAAAGGGTTGTTGAGCATTGGAATTGCACCAGGAGGGGATGGAGTCCCATCCCTAGAGGTGTTCAAAGAACAACTGGATGTGTTCTGTTCTGGTTGTGAAGGTGGGGATTGGACTCGTTGATCTTGGAGGTCTTCTCCAGCCTCAGTGATTCTGGGATCCTGTGTGGGAGAGGCAAGAAGAAACTCAGATGTTCTGCTGAGCCACAGCTCTCCTCCATCCAAGGGGGAATGGCTTCCCCCCAGGCCAGAGGGCAGGGTGAGATGAAATATTGGGAAAGAATTGCTCCCTGTGAGGGTGGTGAGGACAAAGAAGCTTGGCCTCATCCCTGGAAGTGTCTAATGCCAGGTTGGACAGGGCTTGGAGCAACTTGGGATAGTGGAATGTGTCCCTGCCATGGCTGGGGGTGGGACTGGACTGGGTGATCTTTAAGGTCCCTTCCAATCCAAACCATTCTGTGATTCTGAGAATCAATCAAATTGAATGATCTCAAAACCAAACAATTTTCATCATTTGTGAGTTCCACAGCTTGGAGGTGGAGATTTCCCATTAAGATCCAATCAAACCAGTTCACTACCTGAGTTATCCTGCAGAGCTGGCTTTGTGTGACAGCAAAAAGACCCCTGGGCTGTGCCAGACAAGCAGTGGAGATGAGAGGTTGTGACCCAAGGTGCTCCAGGCATGGACCTGTCTTTGCAGGAGTATTTCTGAGTGGGTGCAAGGGCAGATCTCATTTTGGAGGGCTGAGAACAGACTGGGGCTGGGTCTGAACTCATCCCACCAAACATGGCATTTGAGCAGAGGGTCTCTGACACGACTGGTGTCACCCCAGGTTCCTTTATCAGCCAGAAGACATGGCCAACTTCAGAAATCCTGATTAATTCTTGGGGGCCTCCCTCTCTCCACCACTAACAGGAGAGGGGAGGTCCCTCTGCTCCTCTGCTGTGTTTCCAACACCTCCCTTTGCCTCCACAGACTCTGACCCTCTCTGACCTGAAGCCGAAGCGAGGACCAGTGTCAGGTGGCACCCAGGTGACAATCACAGGCAACAACCTCAATGCTGGCAGCAATGTCATTGTGACCTTTGGGCGACAGCCCTGCCTCTTCTACAGGTACAGATGAGCCCTTCCTGCTGCTCGTGCCTGAGTGTGAAAGATTAAATGCCAATTAAAGTCAGGAAACTTCTCCTGCAGCCCTGACACCTTGTCCCTCAAAGTGCCTCCTTTGCTCGTGGCCACGTCTATGCTGCAAGGGGACTTGTGCATTCTGCACAGTGCACAGCATTGTTGGCTGTGTTTTGGGGAGAGAAAATAGGATTTATTTCATTGTTTTGACCGGTATTTGATGTGCTTTTTCCCGTGGCCTCTTGTCAAATTTCAGTACAATTCTCCACGGTCCTGTGCTCTGCTACTTGCTCTGGGAGTGCGTCGTTTAAAAGATTCATTTTCATGTCCCCGCTTTAGTAGAGGTGACAAAATCTGACAACATCAGTTCCAAGTACTAAACCACCTCCCTTTTATCCCAGAATAGTCCTGTAGTGCTAAGAAATGGATGATTTGCAACATTTTAGCTCTGCGTTGGCTCCCATTCAATGGCGCTTCAGAGAGGCTTAATGTCAGTGTTACCTGCTGGATGTTCCCTGATCCCTGTGAGAATGAGCCTGAATCCCATTCCCAGGGGCTCCCGCAGCTCAAAACTACCCAGGGCAACACATTTGGCTGCCAGCAGTGATGGGGGCTGAAGATGAAGTTGGCACATTTCTCCCAAATATGTCCTTGGCAGAGGAAGCTCTCATTCACAGGAGACCTGGGAGCACTGCCCTGGGGCAATGCCCTTCCCTCTCCTGGCTGTGGGGATCCTCTTTAGCAGCCTGTCATGACTGTGGAGCGCTCCAGGATCCAAAATTCGGCAGGGTGAAGTCACAATCTGTGATCTGAAATGCCAAGTGGGAGCACAGCTGCTTGGAGTTGCTCACTGAAGACCGGGGAATTTTAGGAGGGATTGAGCACTGCCTTTCTGGGGGAATTTAGAGGGCACCTGGAGGGTGCAGTCATTGAAGGTGACTTACACTCTCATTTTAGGGGTTTAAGATGGTGCTGCATCAAATCACAGGACTGGGAAGACTGAGAATTTTTGGTGCCTGGATTTTTGACTCATTTTGAATGGAATGCAGACCTGGAGTTGGTTTTGAGCCCTGCCAAAAAGGAGAGGTTTATGCAGAATCCTTTTTAAATATAATCATAAAATGCTTCCCACTGTATTAGCACTTCCAGAGGTCCAAGGCATGCTGCAAACTGCACTTAAACAAGACTTACAGTCCTAATGCAAAGTAAACTTTATGATCCCAGACTGCAAAGCTGAGGTGCAAACACCCCTTTTATGAGCTGCTGCTGCACATGTCTGCAGGCAGGAAGGAAACATCCATCAAATATTTAATCACAGAGAAATACTTCTGGAGAGAGGCCTGGTTTGGACTGCCCTTGGGGTTCAGATTTTATTCTGAGTCCTGAGAGATGAGGGCCCTTGTGCTTTTATTTAAACCAGTCAAAAGGCAATGTCACTTCCCCCAGACACTGCTACAAGAACACAAATTGTACACACTGAGTTTCACCTCTGCAGTGCACAGATTTGGGCCACAGGATGCAAGAATGAATAGCTGGGCTCTTTTTTACCATTTAGCTGCTGGTAGCACCTGGTTCACGTTTACTTTCTCCTCCTCCCAGGAGATCCACCAAGCACATTGTGTGTAACACCACGGCCTCCTACGAGGGCTTTGAGAAGGTGAAGGTGTCCGTGAGGGTGGACAAGGCCAAGATCCATCAGGAGCTGCACTATGAATATGTAGAGGATCCCACCATCCTGAGGATCGAGCCTGAGTGGAGCATCTTCAGGTGAGCATCCCAGGGGAACCCTCTCCCAATTCCCATGGTTCTTTAAAGGAGCACTGCTCCGATCGCTTTGGTCCTTGGTGTAGAAAACTGATTTCCAAGCACTGTGTCCACCAAGAATTTGTGCAGAGATACTTCGCAGAGCCAGTAGATCCCTCAGCGTGGATTAGAGTGAAATGACACTGAATGATCAGTGTTTGTAAATATACAAATATATATACATTTATTTTAGAACAATTTGGTCGCAGGGGAAAGCAGCTTCATAGCCATTTTGGTTGGTATGATCCCTGGCAATATGAAAATATAAAAGCCTAAAAACATAAGAAAATGCATAAGACAGAAAAGGAAAGGATGAGAGTAGAAAGGTTGCACCCCCCATAGGCTCCACAAAACTTGGTCATTGCAATTGCTATATCTGTTGGTTGAGGTGATGGTCACAGACTGGATCCATCAGATGACAAGGGGCATCCCAAGGAAATGACGAAGAAAATCCCCAGAACACAACCTCTGCTGGGTCTATACTCAGGTTCAGCTGGGAACACCCAGTGGGGAGTTTCCCACTGGGTGATGGAAAGCTGTAGATCAGGGACACCTGGATGATGGGATGTGGTGGATCAGGAGTTTTTGAAACCTTCTAAGTCGACACAGCTGCCTCTTGCACCAGCCCAGCTGGCTCCATTGTGTCCCATCAGCAGAGTGAGCACCTTCAGGCTCTGTGGGAATGTCCCTTGGGCAGGGGAGTTATCACAACTGATAAGCACAAAGTTCCCACCTCCCAGGGCTCCACTCTTTCCTTATCTGGTCCCACACCAGCTGCAGCCTGAGCTGGGCTGTGCTGGCACCTGGGTGGGTGCTTTGCCCATCAGCAGCTTGCCCTGAGTATTTGAGCCACCAGCACCCCAGTGTCTCTTCTGGCACCACGTTCTTCTCTCTAGACCTGGGAGGACTGGACAATAGTATCACATTTGTCTTATCACAAGTGCCCTCCATGCTCCAAATTCCATTTGTAGGTGTATTTGGGGAGGGGTGACTTTGGTGGTCACAGATGAGCAGCTGCCTCCTTCCAGTTTGCTACAGTGGGCAAAAGCCTTTCCATGATTTTAGCAATACTTAACCCCTGAAGTTTGCAAGCTGCAGTTCCTACCTTTCCCCCAGCCCTTATGAGCTTGAAATTCCTGCATTTCCCCCAGCCCTCATGGACTTGAAATTCCTGCAATTCCCCAGCACTCATGGACTTGAAATTCCTGCATTTCCCAGATTTGATGCCTCAGGACTAAGCACTGCCTGTTTGGCCATGGTGCCTGAAAGCCCCAGGGCTCTGTCCCAGGATGAAACACAATGGAGTCCTGCTCCCTGCCCTATCCAAGAGCCTTTCTCCTCGTTAGGGATCCCTTTTTCTCTTCACCCCCTTGATGCTGCTTTGGTGAATTCACAGGGATCACATGAAGGTTCCTGAGAGCAGCTTTTGCCCTGGTTGTGGAAGGCATCAAAGTGATGCCCAAACTCTCAGAAGCCTGGAGAAATGGCCTCAGAAAGGGAGAAATTGATCATTAAATGCGCTGGTATTTCCTTGAAAAGATACAAAATGAGAAATCTTAGTCTCCCCTCATTCATCCACGGCAGCCCTCTGCTCCCCTGTCAAACTGGACTGATTGGAGTCCCTGGGGATTAGGAGCAGGGCTTGTAAATCCCCCCAGTTCAGCTCCCATCCCGAAGATATTTTCACAAATCAATTAGTGCCCTTAATTACCGTGAGGGAATTTACTGATTTAGCCGGATTGAGCCTTTGCACGTTGGGCTTGAAGCTTTAGTGTCGGGATTTTTCCATTTGGGGCTTTTATTTTCAGTCAGAGTCCAGGTTATCAGTGAAATGAGAAATGACTTTACTCCCTTTTGAAGCAAGTTCAGTGCTGCTTAAAAGGTGCAAGATTGACAGCCTAGGAGAGTGAATTCCCAAATATCCCCTGGAAAGCTGCAGCACAGGGACCTTCCTCCACCTGAAGTGTGGCTGGGAGGTGAGGGGTTCTCCACAGCCTGCTTGCTCCTTGGATTCTCTGCTGAAGCTTCCAGGCAGAGGTGAAGGAGCAGCCAAGGAGATGCCTGATGTGTGTTAGCAAAGCTTTTCCCAGCCTGGAGGTGCAGGGACTCTGTGTCCCGTGGCTGGATGGATGGAATCTCCCATCCCAAATCCCAGAATCATGGAAATAAGGGTGAGGTGCTTGTTTAGGGGATACTGGATTGTTTGTGGGGTGTGTAGGGTGGATGGCTGGGACTGCACTTGTCCCATCGCTCACGGAATTGTTAAGGTTGGAAATGACCTCTAAGACAATTGACTCCAAATCTTAACCCAGCACTGACATGTTCACCACCAAAACGTGCCCCAAGTGACACATCCACACAGCTTTTGAACACTTCCAGGGATGATTTGAGCATTTCCAGTGGTGGAGCATTTTTTGGGTACAACCTCTGCCCTTTGCTTTCTTTATCTGAAATCAGGAAGCATCAACTTGAGCATTAACAGATGCCCCGTTTTAACCAGATCTACCCCATTTCATCCTCCTTCTTAAGCACTTCTGAGTCACTCCAAAGGTGCACAACCCTGGAGAGAGAAGATGGAATATCCAGGATTACCAGAGGGGTTTGGGGTTTTAGGGACAGTTTTGGGTGCTGTAACTGAGCTGTTCCCAGGCAGAGATGATTGACACTAAACCAGCTTTGCAAAACCAGTGAATGAATGTACCAAGCCTGGCTTAAAACCTTTTCAAGGGCTATTTTTCAAGACAATAAAGAAAAGATTACTGCTAATTTACTTCCATAGCCAGAAAAAAAAAAAAAAGGAGTCATGCTGGGCTGGCAAGTAAATAAAATTCTACGAGGCTCCATTAATACTTTTGATCTGGGTTTGATTTGAGTTACGTCCAGCAATTACCCGAGTCTGCAGGCAGAAAATGATACTCAGGGTCTTTTGGGGCAATAAACAGTTAAATTCTGAGAGCTTTTGGCACCTCTGTTATTTTGCTGGGCAGCAGCAGGTCTCCAGGCTCTGCTCCCACCTGGCTGAGCATCCAGACACAGGCACAAATGCCAGTGGCTGAGGATTTTCAAGGCAAGAAACAGTTTTATTTGCTTTATTTTCAAGCCAGAGAGGGTTTGGGGGTGATTTTAAGTCTTCAGCAAACAAAAAACACTGCTTTACCTTTTTTTCTTTCCGTCTCTCTGGTCAGGTGCTGTGGCTGTGTTTATTACCTGTGGTCTGAGCCTGCAAGCTCAGATTCCAACCCAAACAGAGGATTTTTAACACGTGGGTTTAAAACTGTGTGCACAGATTTGGTTGATTAAATAAAAGGATTTGTGTTTATATAGACACACATACCTGTAGGTGTGTTCACACATTGGATTTTTGTGGAACATGTAAAACTTGTAAAACAAAAAGATAAAAGATCCCTTCTAGTTTGAATCAGCAGAGATTAATTATATTATTAATGATATTATCATTAAATTATATAATAATAGCAATAAAAATAATATTTTATTAGTAATATAAAGGCTCACAGCCAAAATTCATAAGATCCAGGACAGTGGAGAAAGAACAGTTTGGTTTATACACTTCTGGGTTTTGAAGAATGAGCTCTCCCTGGATGATGTCAGGATCTTTACAGGGAAGCTGAATTTTGGGGAGAGGGTATTTTTTTCTGTGAGGCAGGGAAGGGGAAGGTCTCTTGAAAGCAGATGTGTGACCTCAGCAGGATCCTTTGTGGCTCCGAAAAACCTCATCCAGATCTTATGGAAACAGCAAAATGTGGGTTTGCCCCGTAAAAAAATTCCATTAGCAATTTCCTGTCATAGCTGATGATTTCAGAGAGAAAAAACTTGGGATACTCTGCAAAACTCAAGGTGAAATGCTGCCCTAACCATGGACCAGTCCAGTCCTTGAGGGAAAGGCCATGAGGAGCCTCCCAGAGAAGTGTCCTAGGAGTATCTGCTGAAAAATGTTTTATCCAAATTCTCTTTGGATGAACCCAAACTGTTTGATTCATTGGCTTGGGTGCCCCTGGAGGGGCTGTAGCAGAGCTCACCCAAACCTGACAGCTATTCTGTGTCTGTTGGCATTCATTCCTGCCTCCCCAGCTGATTAATAATGGAAGATAAATGAGGAACACTGAAAACAAAGGTCAGAAACGGGGGAGATTTGTTGCCTCCTTCCTCACAGGGTGTTTATTCTCTGGTGTTTTCTCATTTATAATGCACGTGCTTCACCTTTCCTGTATGTGCAGCTTTACCTGGAGGCAGGAAAGGGATTCTGAGCTTTCTTTTCACAATCCCATTGATTTCCACGTGGCCTCCCCTTCCCAGCAGGAAATAAACTGCATCCTGGACAGTTTCCAAAGGGAGTTACAGAGGCAGGTGCTGAACTGCTGAGAGCACTCCTCAGCCTGGGAAACCCTCAGAGATGGGGCTGGCTGCTGATGACAGTTCCTCCTCCTGTCCTGGCTGGGTGAGCCCTGACAGGGGAAGGTTTTGTTTTCTTGGATAAATCTGTGATCCAGCCCTGGATCACTCTGCCCCCACCTCGTGCTGTAGCAGCAGAGCTCACGCTGTGTAGTGGTTTTAGTTCACCAGTTCGAGATTTGAGGCTTCTTCCCTCCTCACTAAATGTCAATCCGTGCAAAACCAGCACATCCTGATAGATCAGAGCTGCTTTGTTTGGGATGGCCAAAGCTGCCTGTGGTGAACCCTTCTCCTTAATGTGGTGTTCAGAGCCTGCCCTGTGAAGCCTGGGGATGGTCCTTTGCAGTTTCCTCCCTCCTTCCCCACCATTCCCCAAAGTCCCACAGTTGCTGGCTGCAGCTGGAAGAGGCAGGGGAAAGGAGAGAAGGGTGTTTCTGAGAGCTGTTTCCTTGTGGTGACAGTGACTGCAGGGGCTGAGGAGAGCTCCAGCTACATCTCCCGATAAAAGTGAGAAAATCCACCAGATGCCTGTGGGCTGTGGCTTGTGGGAGTTGGCTTTCTCAGGAAATTGGCCTTTGAGCAAGGGGACACAGAGACTGGGAGTCTCTGGTTGTGTTGCACCCTGATCTACCTGGGCCAGCTCCTGATGCACACCAGAGCTGAAGACTTTGGCTCAGTTTCCTCTAATTGCTGCAGGACTGGGTTCCCTGGGGGCACCAAAGAGTTCACTGAAGTGACATTGTCATATTCAGGCTGAGGTGTGATAGCAGGTTAGATAGGGGGCTATAGACCTCAACCCAGAATCCTCAGGAGCTGCTTCCATGGGACTGTGTCTGTGAGGGTTTCTGGCTTCTGGCACTGGAACAGCTCCCCAGGGAATGGGCACATTCCCGAGGCTGCCAGAGCTCCAGGAGTGTTCAGACACTGCTCTCAGGGATGCACAGGGTGGGATTGTTGGGGTGTCTCTGCAGGGCCAGGAGCTGGGCTGGATGATCCTTGTGAGATCCTTGTGAGTTCCAACTCAGGATATTTTATAATTCTGTGACTGATGGAGGTGATATGGGAGATACAGCCTGTGGACCATTTTAAAGACCCTGAGTTAAATCTTCACTGCTCTTCTCATCCCCAAAGCTCGTGATGGCTGAATGCTGACAATCAGAACCACCCAGAGGCTGCCTGACATGGCAGTTTTAGCAAGCATTTGTGTTTACTTATTTCTCCACTTATGAACGAATGAAAAATTATTTGTTTTGTCCTTCCTTCCCTCTCTACGGGACCGTGAGACGTGGTCAGACACTTTGCAACCAACATTTAGGAACACAGATCACCCATTCCTGGTGTGATGTGTTCTGACATCTATTAGCTGGGTTCATTCTTTAATCCCATTTCTTGTTCTCCAGTGGCAACACTCCCATTGCCGTGTGGGGAACTCACCTGGACCTCATCCAAAACCCTCAGATCCGGGCAAAGCACGGTGGAAAGGAGCACGTCAATGTGAGTCCCACTGCAGAGCTGGGGAGGGGACATGCCGTGGTGGGGACAGGGGCTGGCTGACAGCTCTGGAGCTTGAAATCTGCTGTTGCAGCCCAAAAAAGAGGGCAGGACTTTTCTCCAGAAATGTTATCTCATCCCTGAAGGACACACAGAAATAAGGGTTTTGGCAGGGCTGGAATCAGGGTCTTCTGCAACCTTTACCTTTGCCTTTGCTTCTCCAGCTTGCTGGGATTCATTTCAGGTAACCTGGTATCCAAACTGGAATCCATGCACTGCACAAACACTGATGGAAAAACGACCAGAGTGTGAGACCTAATTGCAAGGTGGCAGTGAGGTTTTGACTGATCTGTGCTTTGCAAAAAGTAAGGGAAGAAACTTCTATTTCCAGAAGGAAATAAAGCCAGGGAAAGGTGCTGATGCTGGCAACAGGGGCTGAGCTCTCTCAAGAGGCACAGGAGGCCCTGTTGAAGTGCAAACTGCTCCACACAGCTCCCTCAGCAAGGCTTTCCTAATCCCTGCCCAGCCTTGATGGTGTGGTGGGGAATGTTTGGAAGCAGTGGAGCACCAGGCAGTCCCAGGATAACCGTGGAGGTCTGCTCCTTCCTCTCCCTGAGAGCCATCTGCCCACCAGGAAGGATGCGGCCATTTCCCATAAACACTCCTTGGTTTGGGTCTGTATTCCCAGAACTGTGAAGTGCAGAACAGCAGAGAGATGACCTGCCAGGGTCTTTATTTCCCATAAATACTCTTTATTTTGGGTTTTTTTTCCCCAGAACTGTGAGGTGCAGAACAGCAGAGAGATGACCTGCCAGGGTCCCTATTTCCCATAAGCACTCTTTAATTTGAGTTTCTCTCCCCAGAACTGTGAGGGGCAGAACAGCACAGAGATGACCTGCCAGGGTCCCTATTTCCCATAAGCACTCTTTAATTTGAGTTTCTCTCCCCAGAACAGTGAGGTGCAGAACAGCACAGAGGTGACCTGCCAGGGTCTCTATTTCCCATGAACACTCCTTGTTTTGTGTTTCTCTCCCCAGAACTGTGAGGTGCAGAACAGCACAGAGATGACCTGCCAGGCTCTGTATTTCCCATAAACACTCTTTAGTTTGGGTTTCTCTCCCCAGAACTGTGAAGTGCAGAACAGCACAGAGATGACCTGCCAGGCCCCAGCGCTGGCTGTGGACCCCAATCACCAGTCTGAGCTTGCTGAACGCCCAGAGGAGTTTGGCTTCATCCTTGACAATGTGCAGTCCCTGCTGATCCTCAACAAAACCAACTTCACCTACTACCCCAACCCCATCTTCGAGGTTTTCAATCCCTCAGGGATCCTGGAGCTGAAACCTGGAAGTCCCATCATCCTGAAGGTGAGATGGGGACCAAAGACTGGCTGAGGAAGGACAAACAAATTCTGCCTCTTGCCTCTCTGTGCCTGCCAGCACCCCCATAAATCATCCTTATTGCACTCCAGAAATTTCCTCCATTCCTTGCCCCTTGTGGAACCATATCAGAGTCACCACCAGCAAACACCAAGCACTGCCCACAGCCATAACTAAAAATTATAAACTCCTGTGTGCAGCCTAAATTTGTACCCACTGCATTCATCAGAGAACATCTTCTACCCTTGCAATGTGTCTTGCAGTGAAATACCCCTTCCCT
>VYXD01001826.1:688547-716919 GCA_013397195.1 Hylia prasina | reverse complement strand
TTTTCCCTTTCCCTTCCCTCACCCTTGTTTAAACCCAAACCAGTCCTTTGCCATTTCTGTAAACTTCACAGCAATACAGAGAAGGAATTTTATGATGCAGCATTTCCGTATCACTGTTTTTACATGGTGAATATGCAAAGAAATTATTTTACCTGCAGGTGCTTTTTTTGCACGTTTGGAAAGGGATCTGACTTGCCTGATTATGTTTAGTGAGGGTTTTATGTGCAGGACTTAGAGGAAACATTTCTCATCCAGCTGCAGACAGGGAGGAGCAGGACAGGCCTTTGTGACTGCTCTGAGTCTGTAACCACTCATGCTGTTCTCTGCATGAGTTCCTAAATTGGCTTTTCCTCTCTGTGTGAGCAAGTGGTGAGCTACAAATGTCATAATAGAATCATATTTAGGCTGGAAGGGACCTTAAAGACCATCTCATTCCAACCCCCTGCCATGGGCAGGGACACTTCCCACTAGACCATGTTGCTCCAAACCCTGTCCAGCCTGGAGCAGTGTCAGGGATACTATCAAATGCAGTACCAACACTTGCACCCCAGGAATGAACCACAGGGGGAAAGAGAACTCTTTCCTGATGTTGGTTTGGTTATTTTGGGGTTATTTTCCTCTCTGTGCAGGGCAGGAATCTGATCCCCCCTGTGGCAGGAGGCAATGCCAAGCTGAACTACACCGTCCTGGTGGGTGAGAAGCCCTGTGCAGTGACCGTGTCAGACGTGCAGCTCCTCTGCGAGTCCCCAAACCTCATTGGAAGGCACAAGGTGATGGTAAGTGATGCCTGACCCTCAGCCTCTGCTCCCTGGGTGATTTGGGAGGGCACAGCAGAGCTGGAGAGCTGGCAGAGGGCTCCAAGGGGTTTGCATCACTCTTTGCCTTCAGAGAAACATCAGGGTCCTTTTTCTTTGGTATAATACTCTCATCAAGGGTAGCTCGGAGAAGTAGAACAGTGGAAAAGTGACTTGGAGATCTTTGTGGACAGTGGGACATCTTTCATGATCAAACCCCAATCGGAGAGTTTGCCTCTGTTCTGTTTTGGTATGGGCTGTATGAACCCTGGATGCTCATGTGAGAGCACATGTAACACATTCCTACATGAAACTCTTAAATTCAGCACAGTCCCCATCACTTTGTTGACAGGATGATGACTGAAATTTGCCTTTATGGAGGAAAGGAAAAAAAAAAAGCAGGATGTGGACAATAGTGTGACTGGACTTTGGAGTTTTTACTTCTATAAAACTTAATGTGCTCCTACAAATCCTTCCTGGAACCTGTGAAGAATGGACCTGGTGATTACATCAGAGGGAGCTTCTCCTCCTCTCACTGCTTATTTATTTACTCCTTTTTTTACTTTCCTCTCAATAATTTGAATTCCTTGATGCTGGTGCTTGATAAACCTCATATCAGCAAACACCCTGCAGTAGTACCAAGCCGTGGGTGGGAACAACAAAAGCTGACAACTGACATCAGTGTTTCTCATTCCTTGTGAACAGCTGTTTTTCTGTTGTGCCCCCAAAGCCGTATCTGTTGCATATTAGTTTATTTATTTCAGTGCAACGAGACTCAGAGAGTTTGATCTGATCTTTAAAAAGATTTTTTCTGGGAACTTTTAGGAAGCAGAGTTCATGATGACCATTTTGGGTCTTGTTTGTGGCTGCTGCTGGGATCCCTTGTAGTGGCTACTTAACTTCTCTGTGCCAAAGTTTGTCATCTGGAAAATAGAGGTAATAATCCTTTCCAGCCATGCAAATACAGCGTGACTCTCGATTCATTGCAAAGCACATTAAGGCTCTCCAAGAGGAGCAGTAATGAAGTGAGAGATTTTCTCTGTGTGAAAACCAAAGCTTTTGAGCACGGCAATAAATGTTCCCTGTCATTTTCATGGATATGATTAAACATATGGTTGGTCAGAGACGGGCAAAGCCAGTCCTGGGGAGACAAAACTCAGAGCCAGGTGAGCAATAATCAACCCCTGGGGATCCAGGACGATGGACATCTGGCCAGGCTGTACTAATTGGGAAGGCTCCCCTGCTGCTGCAGCTTGGGACAGTTTAAATGAAGCCAAAGATTAAGAAACAATCCCCTTTTGAGGATGCTGGTCAAATGAGGGATACTGCTGGGAAACTGAGAAGAGGATGGAGGTGCTCAAGGATGGGTTTTGCATCTGGAGCCAGGGCTGGAAAATGCCTCCTCCAGCATGGCACAGCATCTCTGCTGCTCAGGCTGGGACTGTGTTTCACACAAACATCTCTTTGATGGCCAGGATAACTGACAGTAGTTCCTCCTCCTGATTCTACCGAAGATTTACTGTCTGACCTTGAGGAAATTGTTGAATAAACCCTTTCTTGCACAGTGAGGTGGCCATGAGCTGAGAGGGAGCCATGGGAGTGAATCAACTTGTGCAACACAGAGATTATTTCTAAGTGAAGGAGCAGTGGCAATGACACACGTTGATGTCAACACGCTTTTGATCTGGTTCAGCTGTCTTTTACACAATGACAGAGTTAAGTATTTGAAAGAAATAGCAAAGAAATAAAAGGCCTGGGCGATGGTTAAAAAAAGAAGATTGACGAAAACTCAGAGGAAAGTTTTTTCCAGGGAGAAGAAAGAGATGTGAGGAGATTCCACTAGAGGCTACGCCAGAGGAGGTTTGCAGGGAAGATGTGGAATACATCTGAAGGGTTGCTGGTATCTAACACAGTCTGAAAAGTACACCAGACTCTGTATAATGAATGGAGAGATGGTCAAATGCAGGAGCTGGAGAGGGTGTGATTCATCTCATCCTTAGAGGGATAATTTTATTTGGCCAGGACAAATTTGCACAAGGAAAGACACTCCTTCAGAACTTCTGAACTCCTACAGGTGGCCACTGAGACTTTGTTGGAGAAACCAGGCTCTGACACAGAGCCCATTTAGAGCACTTAGTGTAATTTAGAGAAAATTTATGATTAACAGTCTTTAAAAACAGCCAGATTGTTGTTTGGTGGGTTCATGGTCACTCTTCTGGAAGGTAAAAGCAGCTTCCTCCAGAACCACTCGTGGATTAAGAAGTGAAGTATGGCTCTATGTGCATAATTTCTTGTGTTTCAAAAGCTCACAATAACACTGCAGCCTCGTAGACTTTCTTCTTCAAGAGCCAGATTCCCTCAGATCATGGCAGCTTCACTTGTGGATTGTGAGACCTCCCCAGTGATGAAACCACCTTTAAAGGGGAGCACACTGGGCCTAACTTTGAACACCTGCTTTTTTGGAGCTTAGATCCCCTTGTCATTAATGGAGAGAAACGGGAACTTCCACTGAATGAAAGTCTCATCCCGATGTCAAAGGTGTCAGAGGCAGCTGACATAAATCACATCCTGAAAGTGGTTTTTCTCTTTGTTGACTCTGGAATCATGCTGCAGTGTCTAACTCGGATGTGCACACGGAATATTTGTTGAGAGAAATCCCACCCATGGAGTCAGGCTGCTCTTCCAGCTTTGAGGATGGATCTGCACTGGGATTTGGGATTGGGGGTGTTTGAGTCTAGTCTGATTATTGGTTGAATGGACTTGTCTGACTGCAGGGCTTGGAGAAAGAGAAAATCAAAAAGAATTAATCTATTTATTGATCCACTGAAAGGAAGGAAAGCCCTGCAGGCTGTGAGAAAATTTTGCTTGGGAGGATTTGGGACAGTGGTCTAGGGCAAATGGGAACAACTTCCAGTGCATGGATTAGGATGTGATTTTGGCAGTTTGCCTGCTCAGCTGAGCAAGCCATGTTCCAACAACAAACCTCAGGATTTATAAGTGAGTTGGATCTTGTATCTTGAAATAGTTGGGAAAACTCTTTGCTGCTGCATCCCCAGCTGCATCTGTGAGGTTCTTTGGCCACTGAAAATGCTCTACAAACCATCAGTGGTCATGGTAGCAATTGGTCATCTTGAAACAATTACCTGAACAGGTAAGTTTAGGATTAGTTTTGTTTTTCATCTTGGACATTTCACCTCTCTGGATCCCATCCCAAAGTGGCATGAGAGGGCCTTGTGGGTGGAAATCAGCTGTTTTCAGACGTTCACTTTGGTCTTGTCCATGACATAAGGGTTGTAGTTGTGTCTCTGGCCAGGACCCACAAAGAGCCTTCTTCGCTGAGGCTGCAACTGGGACTGGAATAACTCCTAGGAGATGATAAGGACACTGAGATTCACGTCCCCAGAAAGGGTTGGGGTGGAGAACACCTGGTAAAATTCATCAATTCATGATTCTGCTCTGTGGTCTCTTCTGTTGGCTCCAGCTGGGCCAGTTTCTCCCTCCTGCAGCCTAAAGAGGAAACCTGAGTAGGTGCCTGAAATGAGGGAGGCCCTGGGATTAGTAAGTGTCCAGGTAAGCTGGAGATTAGCTGAGAGCCAGTGGGATGTAGGACAAGGCTGAACACCAGGCTGGGGTGTGGGGGAGAAACGAGAGGAAATGTGAGGGAGAACTCCTCACAACGGAGGAAGAAAACAGTTTAATTCCACACTGCAGTGGTCCCAAGTGCAGTGGGAGTAGGAAACAGTTGGCCCTGGGGTCTTGAGTGCATTTCAGCCTGGCAGCAAGAGTTTGCCCTTGGTGCAGGGCCAGCTGTGCCTCTCTGTGACTCAGCTCAGCTGGGATGAAGTGATGGGGCTCATCATCCTTCAAATTCCTTGCATGGCATCTTCCCAGCTTTCTGCTGATCTACAACCAGCATTCCCAAACCACAGCAGTGCCCTAGAAGCCTTTTTATACTTCAGGCCGGTCAGCAGAGCTTTTCTCCCATCACTCAAGCTTTGCCTACTCTACAGATAGCTTTGAACAGCCTTGTAGTAGCCTGAAGCCAGTGGTATCCTGTGGGATTCCTGTTGGGAATGGGGTTCATGTTGTAAAAAAGGGCTCTAAGGGACTTGCTTCAGCAGAGCAGATTTTGATGGGCTTGCAGCAGGAGAGCTTGCGGGGTTTCTTTCTGCATGGTAAAACCAAGGCACTTTCACAGCAGCTTCTTCCAGAGGCTGGAAGCAGCTCTGGGAACCTCTGGAAGTACATGGAGAACAAAAAGCTGTGTTCGACCCCTACTGGTGAACATCTGCAGTCACCCTGACAATGTGTGGCTAAGAGAGGGGCTGTAAAGAGAATGGGCCAGGCTTTGTGGGGTTTGTGGTGGCTTTTCATTATCTCAGAGGCTCCCAAGTGCAGTTTTGTCTGGCGGGAGAGTCAAAGAAAATAGTGACTCTGATTTCTGCAGTCCCGCTGTACTCACTGGGTCAGGTGTCCTCTGCCCCATTGCGGGGTTAGGACCCATCAGAGCATCCCTTGAGCTCCGTGTTCTGCCTGTGTTTTGGGACTAAGTGACACCAGTGCCCCATACAACACATCAGGATGGGGAATGAAAAATCCAGAATTAAATCCAAGCTGATACAGAGGAATTGTGACCGGTGACTTGTCTCAGCACAAGTCCTTTTGTGTTTGGCTTCATGGTGACTGCCAACAGAGGTGATTCTATCTGGCCTTCCAAGTGTTTTTAAGCTGTTCCATATCCAAATACTTCCCCTCTTGGCTTGGGAGGCAAGGGGATGTCACCATCCACCCTCAGCCAGGACGATGACAGATTTCCTCTGTGTTCCTGCTTGTTCGACAGCTTCAGTGCAGCTCTTTGCTGCTTTCCCTCTAGGCTCGTGTAGGAGGCATGGAGTTCTCTCCAGGGATGGTGTACATCTCCCCAGACAGCCCCCTCAGCCTGCCAGCCATCGTCAGCATTGCGGTGGCCGGCGGGCTGCTCATCATCTTCATCGTGGCCGTGCTGATCGCCTACAAGCGCAAGTCCAGGGAGAGTGACCTCACCCTCAAGCGCCTGCAGATGCAGATGGACAACCTGGAGTCCAGGGTGGCCCTGGAGTGCAAAGAAGGTAGGATGAGTGTCCTGGTTTAGGGCAAATTTGGGAGAAAACCCCCAGATAGGGTCCCCCAAATGGCTCCTCNAAGGCAAAAAAAAAACCCAGTTCAGGGAACTTCTCTGCCTCAGCTAGCTAAAATCAAAGAGACCTCTGTCCCACAGTCTGTCCAAGCCTCAGCCCAACACAGAGTCCTGGAGCAGGAATGCAGAGGGATGAACATTGTTTTCTCAAAACAAACTGTGCGCTTCTTCTTTCCCTTCTTCACTCTCAGAACCAGTCTTAAAGGCACAGAACTCAATGTGCAGCACAAACAGAACAGACACTTTGGGATACAAGCATTATAAAGTCACCCCAGGACAATGAGGAAGGCAAGACGACACTCTGTCAGTGTTGGTAAAGGGAGACACCCAGTCACAAAGCTTTGAGCCAAAACACCACAGTGTTGAACCCTGTAGGTGTGGATCCAATCTGACTTTCCCTGTTTTCCCTTAGTCCAGACTTTCTTCACCCTCTCCTAACTGGATTTGGTAATTCAAAATCCACAGAAAGCCTTGGCACATGTCCCTGGGGAAAGGCGACCCTGCTCTTGTCTGCCTTCTTCCTCTCCATATGTTGCCTCTCCTTATACTTGTTCATGAGAGTCGGGTTTTTCCCATTCTGGTGAGGCTGATCTGGATTTTCACTGCTCCCTGAGGTGTTCTGTTTTTGTGCCAGCCTTTGCAGAGCTGCAGACAGATATCCACGAGCTGACGAGTGATCTGGATGGAGCCGGGATCCCTTTCCTCGACTACAGAACCTACACCATGAGGGTGCTTTTCCCTGGCATTGAGGATCATCCAGTCCTGAGAGATTTGGAGGTAAAACAACGTTTCCTGCTTCTAGCTCCTCTCAGGCCTCCCTGTTCAGTCCTAAATTCCAGAGATGCTGTGGTGGAGATGTGATGATTGATTATGCTGTGTCCTACAAGGGATCCTCATTAAAAATCTGGGTTGAAAGGGGAAATGTTTGCTGTTACCTTAGTTGATATTAGATCACCAAGTCATTTAGGTTCTAAAAGACCTCTTAAGATCATAAATTCAATCATTAACCCAATACTGCCAATTCCCTTGCTAAGCCATGTCCCCTTGTGCGATATCCACACACTTTTTGAAAACTTCTAGGGATTGTGATCTCACAACTCCCCTGGACAGCTTGTTCCACCATCTGATCATCCTTTCAGTGAAGAAATTTTTCCTAATTTCCAATCTAAACCTTCCCTGGCACAATGTTAAGGCTATTTCCTCTCACCCTGTCACTTGTTACCTACTAAATTCTGTCTGATCACTCACTTATTTCGAAGACTCATAAATCCATATGCATTAGGTCTACTCAGTTAAGCTTCTCTTTGGTCTTAACCCTTCTGTGGCTTGAGTTTTAGATGGGAATTAATATTTTCTGCACTGCAGGGGCAAGGAAAACCTGTTGTATGTCAGAGGAGCGTGTTTGCCTGTGTCATCCAGCTTTGCATGACCCTCACACTATTAAGAAGCCAAGTTTTCTTTGTGGAAACCCCTATAAAAATAACCCCATGTCTTTTAGGGAGGCTCACCTTTGCTGCACTCTGGTTTGCAGTGAGATCAGAAAACCACAGTGTCAGTCAGTCTGTCCATACTCTGCCCACATCTTCCTCCTCCACCTCGACACTCTGCAGGGAGATGGGAGTGCACTGAGACATTGGTCACAAACCTTGGGGTCTGCGCAAAGCCTGTGTTACCTGATTGGTGACGGGAGCTTGGTGGAAGCCCAGGTGAGGTCTGCCAGGCTAAAATCTGCTCCAGGCTCTGGCAGATGGACAGGCTCTGCTCTAGGAATACCTGGGCTGGAGAATCAGGAGCTTCACCATGGCCAAGGTGTTGGCTGAGCTCTCTGCGAAGCCTTTGGCAGGCTCTGAGCTCCAGAGAGCCTCTGGCAAGGGTCTGGGAGATTGCTGGAGGCCAGGCCTGGGCTTGGTTGGCAGGAAGGAGGAGCAGGAGCTGGCACAGGCAGGCCCACGCTTGGCTGGCTGTGAAATCAGAGCTGCCTGCTCGGCTTCGCTCCTGCCATTCGGAGGAGCCAAAATTCATCCGGCTGTGTGGAGAGAGACATTAAGAAACCTGATCTGTCAGCAAGGAGGGCTTTGGGACTGGGCAGGAGGCTGAGTTACACATAACTACCAAGAAGATTTGGAGTGCAGGTGGAGTGGCATCCAGCTGCTTTCCCTCAGGACCTGCAGCTCCAACACAGGAGGAGGAATGAGGGGTGCTGAACCTCCCTCTCACGTGTGTGCACACCAACACTTCCATCATCCCCACAGCCAATTTCAATCCCTGCATTCATTAACCCCATCCAGCTGATCACAGAACAGCACTGACCCCTGCAGAGGCCTTAGCAGGGTTGCTCCCCTATGTAGATACACACTGAGCAAATGTTTCAATCCAACACATTTGATCTCTTCTTCCTTTCATTCCATTCATTGTTTTTTTTTCCCCCTTAATCCCTTTTAAAGCTTCACCAGCTCTCTCAGTATCAACATCTTTGGCTACCAATGTGAAGGCAGCTCCCATTCTGTTCCCTTCTCTGTAGCACCCAGAAGGAATTGCTATTTATTGCAAAAAGCCCCAGCACAGATCCCACAGTGAGCAGGTCTTACTTATTTCCAGTTCATTTGCTAATTAACTGCTTCCAGATGCAGCACAAAATACTTCTCTTGTTATTTTGTTTTAATTCTCCATAATATCCCAGGGATTCACAATATTAAATGTTCAAGCAAGTGAGTTAAAAATAATTATTGGCGGGATGGGTGGTAGTGGTTTGTTGGTTGATTGGTTGTCTCAATCTATTTAGGAAGTAATTTATTTGTTGGATGCAAAAAGTGTTGAGAACTCTAATTTCCAGAATGAAAAAGTAACGACTCTATAAGGGGCCTTGCATTGCTTGGCTGTTTAAGCAAGCCAACTTATTTTGTATTAAAGTGCCAAATTTGGGTGGTTATTAATTTATATATGCCTTGGTGACATGTGTTACTCTGTGGTGAGACCCTCCAACTTCCAAGAAATCTTTTTCAAGGGCTGGAACAGCTTGAGCAAGTGGAGGGATGAGTTTGGGGTTCTCTGTTTAGGTTCCATTTTTACCTAGAGCCAGAAGGACCAAAAAGACCTCTATGGAGCCCAGGCTCCAGCACTCAGTTCCTAAATTTTTCCATATAAAAATGAGTTCATTTTTATATGGAAAATGAGTTCCCCTCTCAGAGCTGAGAAACACAAGATTCATCAATCACTCTGTCTCCAAAACACCTCAGCTCCCAAACCCGGGGGTTCTACTGGAGCTCAGGGTGTCCTCTCACACCTTGTTCTTCAAACCAAGGCTCAGTTCCATGGTCACCGTCTCAGCCAGTGCCTCACTGCATCTCTTCAAGTCCTCAAAACCTCACCCTGGGCTCTCTTTCCCATTCACTCTCTCTCTGCCTCTCCCAGCTCCCTAAAGCTGAACCCCAAACCTGCAAGCAGGTTTCTTGCAGGAATGAGAAAGAAGGTTTGGATGACATCAGAGTAAGACTTCAGTCTGACTAAAATAAAAATACAGCGTGGCACGGCGACACATTTAGGCACCAGAAATCCCTTTTGGATGTGCCGTTCAGAGAGGGGAACACAGGATTGGAAAAATCATCTGGATGTGGCTGGGAGTCTTCTCAGACTTCCCAATCATTGGAAAAATCATCTGGATGGGGCTGGAAGTCTTCTCAGACTTCCCAATCATTGGAAAATCATCTGGATGGGGCTGGAAGTCTTCTCAGACTTCCCAATCATTAGATGATGTATGGATTCCCTTCCTGCCTTTCCTTAGCTGAGGGGCTGGAGGGGTGGGAGCTGGGAGGTAGCAGAGACAGTGTGACAACAGGACATCTGACAGTGGGGAAAACGAGGGAAAGGGAAGAAAAAACTCCCTTTTTTCTTGTGCAGGTCCCTGGGTACCGGCAGGAACGGGTGGAGAAGGGCCTGAAGCTCTTTGCCCAGCTGATCAACAACAAGGTTTTCCTGCTGTCCTTCATCCGCACGCTGGAGTCGCAGCGCAGCTTCTCCATGCGGGACCGCGGCAACGTGGCCTCGCTGATCATGACGGTGCTGCAGAGCAAGCTGGAGTACGCCACTGATGTCCTCAAGCAGCTCCTGGCCGACCTCATCGACAAAAACCTGGAGAGCAAGAACCACCCCAAGCTGCTGCTCCGCAGGTAAGGGTGCCTGGGCGCGGAGGGAGCCAGGCTGGGAAGGCCGTGCCCGCGTAAACATTGTGATCGCCTTTGGAGATGTTGGTCTTGCTCCTCCCTGACCAAAAAGTGATGCCTTGGGAAGGCTGACCTGGAACAGAGACTGGGCAGAGCTGGAGAATAAAGTAGGTATTTGTTAAAAGGCCTTTAGGATACACCTTGGGCAGGACAAGAGCCTGGCCAGGGGTACACCCAAGGTGCACTAAGAATGGTCACAAAATGGACAAATGGTCACAAGGTCTCACACTTTTATAAATTTTGGTGTATTTGCATATTGGGGTTCAATTGTCCAATTACAGCTTCAGGTTGTGAGGTCCCATCCTTTTTGTCCCACCCTTGTTTGTGCTTTTGGCCCTGAAAACTTGTAACCACTGTCCTTGGTTTCCATCTGGGACAGGATTTGTTTTGTCTCCCTGCTCTGTGAAGAGCTGACTGACACTGAATATGAGGCTCAGAGCTACACCCCTGGGCAGCACAGAATCTGAAAAACATGAAAGCTCAAACTTAAGGCATCAAAAGTAGTCAATGATAGAAAGTTACAGAACTAATCTGCCTCTGGATTTTCATGTGGATCCTCCTGAAAATTTCACAAGAACAGAAAAAGCTCAATCCTTATTTTGCATGCTTAAGATGTTCATTTATGCTTATGTTTCCTTTTGACCTGAAAACCCCAATCATGTTGTGTAGGACCTGTAGGAGTATCACACATATGGTCTATTAAATCCCTGGTGAGAGGATGTCAACTTCTTCCATCTCCTGTCTGGGAGATGGGATTTCCCAGCTTTGTTTCTTGTTCCTGAGTTAACTACGGACACATGGAGAGCCTACAGCTGCATTGTGGGATCTCATTTCTCTCCCAGAGCTGAGAGTTAGTGGAAATCAGCTGAAGAGAAGGACAACAGAACTGGTTTCATACAGGGAACAAGTTTGAACTGATGCTTCTTGGCCTGGTCTGAGGTCTAAACTCCACAGTTCTGTGGAAAACCTCAAATTAGGAATCTACTGCTCTGTAATTAATGTCCTTTGCCTGCCTGGGGATGTGCTGCCTCTTCTGCCTTTAGGATCAGATTCATCTCCTTTCCACAGACTGAACCAACCCTCCTGCTTCAAGGACCCTAAATAAAATCATGGGGAGTCTTCTGGAGATGAGTGGCCTTTGCCACAGCTCAGAGCTGACTCTGAGGAGCCCTCAGTTGACTCCAGTGGACAGCCTGGCCAGGGAAGGGATCTCTGGTGCCTGCTGGGCTGGGAGTTGTTCCATCTGGCACGGGGCCCACTGTGGAGAACCAGCAAAAAAGGAGCAGAAGGCACTTCCTGGCATTCAGGGCAGCAATGCCAGGGGCAGAGGCTGGACTTTGCTTTGGTGTCAGTTGAGTCCCTGATGTGATCAAGCCCTACAGCCTGGCTGGTGACCACCCTCCAGCTGTCCCCAAGCTTCCTGCCTGTGCTTCTTCTCTGATGCTGGATGGCTCTGCCTCCCCCTTCATTTCCTCCTCCTCCTTCCCCTTTCTCCATCTCTTTGTCTTCCTTCCCTTGTTGCTCACTCTGAACATCCCATTTTTCCTCTTTCTCCTTCTTCCAGCTCTTTTCTAAGTCTAATCCTCTTCGTTGAAAATTAATTGTGGCCTTTGGAAGGAGAGACAGTGAACAAAGAAGGCACATCCAGTGTTCCAAACCCTGGGAGCACCAGGAGAAGTCAGAGAAGGAGTTCTGCACTGAGCAGCACCAGAACACAACATACGAACAGCTCAGTGCTCTTTGGAGCAGCTGGATTCAACCTGATGCTTCCCTCCCCATGAGTCTGTGAAAAGAATCTTTTGCAGTTTTGGAGGAGTTTGACAGAAGAAAGGAGCTGGTAGAAGTGATTTTCCCACATCGCCTGTGTCCAGTGTTCATCATCCCACATGACATTTATGGCCCCAAAGAGATTTTCTGGGCAGAGACCAGCAACAACAAGCAAGAACCTCTGCATGGCTTTGGGGAGAGCCAGGACAAGGAGGACCTACTTTAATTTTTCCAAACAGGGGCCGCCTGTGTCCAGTGTTCACTCCAGGTTTTTCTTCGTTTCTCCTGGTTTTTCTCTAGTGCACGTGCTGGAGCCAGCACAGGTTTCTGCAGGAGAAGCTCACCCTGAAGCCTGGAGATGGATTTCTGTTTGATTGAGGACAAGAGCGCTCAAGGGCAGAAGGATGAGCTCTGTGTATGTGCCACATTGACACGTTGAGGAGTGTAATCACTCCCAAATGCCAGGGAGATAGGCAGTGCCAGATAACTGTTCCCCAGAGACTTAGATCTGTCTCTCCTGAGTATTTATACAGCCTCCCTGACATATGGCCTCGCTCTGAGCTCCTCAGATTTGATGGATTTATCCCCCCTGAGCTCTTCGGAGAAGATTCCCTCAAATGTCGTCAACTCCTTTTCCTTGCTGGAGAAACTGAAAAACAGACACACAGGGACTTGCAGTCACAGGAGAATCAACAGTGCAGCAAGAGTTTTCCTGCAGGTTTCCTAAATGCAAAACTAAAACAGGGAACCTAGGATGTGCTACATATTGATGGTGCCACGCCAGCCTTCCCACTGGGCAGGAAGATGGACAAGGATAGTGTTTTTTTAGACTAACTCATTTCCAAATCTCTTTTTTCTCCACTTTAGGACAGAGTCTGTGGCTGAGAAAATGCTCACCAACTGGTTCACCTTCCTCCTCTACAAGTTCCTCAAGGTAAGAGGAGGAGCATGCCTGGAAAAACAGCTGCTTTAAAGCATGTCTTCTTGGTGAGGATCAGTTGGGGTGAAAACTTCCCAGACATAAAGTTAAAGGCTTTTTTTCCCTCTGGAAGGAGGTCACTGCCTAATGGGAGATGGGCTATTTTCTGACCCAGGGAGAACAAAGAGGGGACACTTTGTTAGAGAGGCAACTTGTTGGTCTCTCTCTTGCACAGAGGTGGGGTCTGAGGGTCAGTGCTCAAATGGGAAGGGCTTCAGAGCCTGAGACCTGTGTGGAAAATGCTGTCCTTTTAACAGCAGGCTGAGGTCTCCATCATGTGGTGACCCCTAGTTTCCGTGCACAGTGGGTGGAGATCCCTTTCCACCTCAGCCCCACGAGGAGTGGAGGGACTCCCATCAGCAAAGCTGTGTGAAAGAACTTGAGTGGAAGAATTTGAGGCACCCCCTGAGCTCTCTCATTCCTCCTGGAGAGCCTCCTTGGGGTTTGCGTAGATATAAAAGAAGTCTTTCAGTCCTTGAGCCCTGCCACTCACTGCTGGGGGATCCAATTTCCCCTGCGGGACCCACACTGAGCCTCAAGAATCACAATTGCCAAGCTCAGAGCCAGCCTTTTTGCAAGGAGCTGAGCTCTGCACCTCTCCCCCACTCCCACTGCAGCTGCTAAATATCCTCCCACCTCACATCCTCATTTGGACAGAATAACCACCTCTGCCAGGCAATTTGAGGCTTTACAAATAAACCCCAATCCCCCTGAGCCTTCCCCAAGCACGACCAGTTCAAGGACGAGCACATGGGAAAATTTTGAAGGTCCCTGGAAGGTAATTTCAGTGACTTCAGTATCAGATCCCTGCTTTCAGCTGAAAGGAAAGGATATAAGGAGGTGACTCTCTAAAGAGCTGCTTTTATAATAGGCTTTTTTCACCCCACTCAGCTACTTGTCTTCTTGCCTTAGCCTGAACAGAGGCCTGATAAGGGCAGGAGACAGGCACACAGAAGCAATATGCTGCTGGCAGATAAGCTAATTAAGTGGGAGACAGGTGTAGGGACTGAAAAAGGGGCCACTTTGCTTCCGATTATTAACTTGTTTTCGTTGGGATTTACACTGGGGGAAAATGACCTCGCTCGTTGAGTTGGGGCACAAGAGGAGAGGGTGAGGAGGGGAGGAAGAAGGGAGGGATGAAGGGGAAGGGAGGCAGGAGCAGAAAGCTTGGGGTGCTGTGGCACTGAGGGAGTGCAGCAAGGGAGGAAAAGAGTGGGAAGAGGAGTGCAGGGAGTGGGAATGATGAGGAGAAGTTGGGGAGAAATGAGCTTTGCTGTGCCTGCCTGGGGCTGCTTGTTGCTGTCCTGTGCTGGGCCCCACACTCCTGTCACCACCACACAGGTCCAGGACACACCTGGACCTGAGCATTCCCGTTCTCCTGCAGCATGAGAGTGCTCAGGGAGTCTGTGGACTCTGCCCAGACACCCAGGATGGGGCACCAGCCATCCATCTCCTTTAAAACCTGCTTCCAGGTCATCTGGGACCCATCTCACTACCTGTTCCACCAGTGCAAAGCTCTGGGCTGGTGGCAATCACTTGAACAGCTCCAGCATTGCCAGGGAACACTGACACCTTTGTCCCATGACAGGAGACTCACAGAGGCACCAGATAAGCTGAGTTGGAAGGGAGCCACAAGGTCCAACTCCTGGCCCTGCACAGGACCATCCCCAAGGGTCCCACCACAGATCCAAGGCCTGGCTTCACTCTGTGGAAGTGGAGGGTCACCTCTGATCCTGTGCTGTTGGAACAGACTGGTTTCCATTGCTGTATCCATCACCAATGGAGTGATTTGGGATGGCAAACTGAAGCTGTCACCTCGCCTGGTTGGATTCTCAGTTCTAGCCTGTAGTTTCACCTCATGCATTGAATTTCTCAAAGAGCCAGGTGTAATTAGCTCTGTGAGGGTTCAATACCTCTGAGGGTGTCCAGCACCTCACAGAAAATGGCTTAAATAACCAGCGAGACGGCGTGGTCGAGTATGTCTTGAAAAAGCAAAATGGTTTTAATAAAAGAAGACAGTAATACAAAAAACAAAGAACAGAGCTGGGCACAGTGTAGGGACAGGTCCCACACACCTGCTGCAACACCCCAAAAATGCTCTGAGAAGCCTCGTGCTCTCCTTGAGTACTGAACGATTTGGGTGGGTTTTTTGGCAAATAGCCCAATAGAGAATAGCTACATTTCTGAGAAACAGAAAGAGGAACTAAAGAGACCTATCAGTGTTTTTGTCTTGGGACTGAGCAAATTACGGCCAGAAGAGCAAAGAAACTTCGAGTGTTTCTAGATGTTTTTCCCTCAAAAGTCCTAAGGTAAAACCAGAACCCTTTTCCTTATCTAGAAAACATCTGCCTGGTGCAGTGCAGCACTCATGGCTGTTACCTGGTTACCTTTCATCCCTGCAGGAGTGTGCTGGAGAGCCTCTCTTCTCCCTTTTCTGTGCCATCAAGCAGCAGATGGAGAAGGGTCCCATCGACTCCATCACTGGGGAGGCGCGGTACTCGCTGAGCGAGGACAAGCTCATCCGGCAGCAGATCGACTACAAGACCCTGGTGAGTGCCCTGGGCACTGGGCTTGTCCAGAATCTTCTGGCTAAAGGGCACTGAGAGAGCAGAGAGCAGTGACTGACCCGCTGGGATGGTGTGTTCTTGTGTTTTAGTAGGGTGATGCTGCCTAAGGATGACTGTTGAAATTTTAAAAATGTGTTTCTCCAGTGAGGATTTCAGGATGAAGGAACAGTCAGAGGTACACAGTGCAGGGATCTGTCAGGTCAGCTCTAGAGCAGCCCTCCTTCTTCAGAAAGCACAAGGCAAAGGAACTTGATTTAAAGATTTCAAGGGAAAGAAAACTAATCCCTGTCACTGAGCCATTTCCCTCAAAATGGAATTGTCTGCATGGTGCAAGATGCACGTTGCATATGTGCAGCTTTAGCTTCTGCTCTGAGATTACACCCTCTTCCCCCTTGATTAAAGAGCATCAATTAAAGAGCATTAGATATCTCTTCTTAGTGTGTTTGTGGGCCTTCATTCCTCCCTGGATGCATTAAATCCACTGA
Organism: Hylia prasina; assembly: GCA_013397195.1. Lineage (NCBI taxonomy): Eukaryota > Metazoa > Chordata > Aves > Passeriformes > Sylviidae > Hylia > Hylia prasina. The sequence goes on along the minus strand of VYXD01001826.1, from coordinate 700,931 downwards.
GCTTCTAAGTCTCTGCTGGATGAGGAACACTTTCTAAGCCTTCAGTGATCCTTTTAATTTTCCTATTTCCCATCTTTATTCTCAGCAAATCCCAAGTTTTAGGACAGTCAGTAGATGCTCTAAACTGATCAGATTATTTTATTTGCACTTTCAAATGAGAGACATTCATCTCACTTAGCTCCAGATACCTCTGAGGGCTGTGTCCAGTCACAGAGTCATGGGATGGTTTGGGTTGGAGGGGTCCCTAAAGATCATTTAGTTCCAAGTCTTAAACCCTGAGCTGTCTTAGACCTGTCTTGGCTTTATCTCAGGTGAGCTGGTGCTAGAAATGCCCTTTTGTGTTCTTCAGCTGCAGCCTAGAGCTGAGCTTTGATTGAATCCAACTCTGATGAGGGGGTGGATTTAATTCTTAAATAAGGCCACAGTTCTATTTTGCATATTAAAAACATCACTTTCCTACTAAACTGGCAGAGTGGTGCTTCTCTGCTGTTACATGTGGCTGTCTAAAATATCAGATGACTGATCACACATGGAGAAAATGAGCAGAAAGGAGAAAAAAATGCAGCCACAGAGTGATCACTTTCACTGAAGGAAATCCCCCCGATCCTTTTAGGGTTGATCTAAAGCAGCCAGCAAAGGGTAGTAATTATACATCAGGCTGAACAAAGCTCTCCTCTGCTGGCTTTGTGCTGTTTGATGATAATCAGCTCTCCCTCTTACATCTCAAGAGCAGACAAATATATCCCGATAGGAATCTCAGCAGATTTACAGAGATCAGCTCTGGTGAAGGAGATTAAGAAGGAGCAGAATATGAATAGGATTGTTCTTAGTTTCTGTTTCTCTTTATTTCTGTTTTATTTTGTCCTTCTTCTACCTTCCTTGAGCCGCCTGACATCTTTTATTAAAAATACAGAGTAACGAAATAAAGCCAAAACTGATTCAGTGGTTGCAATATGGGAATTCCAACAGAAAAATGGAGAGAGACTATTTACAGAGGCCTGGGGTGACAAGACAAGAGGGAGTGACTTCAAACTGAAAGAGAGTAGGTTTAGATTGGAAATTAGAAAAAAATCTACCCTGTGAGGGTGGGGAGGCCCTGGCACAGGTTGCTCAGAGAAGCTGTGGCTGCCCCTGGATCCCTGGAAGTGTCCCAAGACCAGGTTGGACGGGGCTTGGAGCAGCCTGGGGTAGTGGAAGGTGTCCCTGCCATGGCAGGGGGGTGGAATGAGATGATTTTTAAGGTTCCTTCCGTGATTCTGTAATTCTCAGAAAATGCTTTCCTATGCTTGGCTTTTTCGGGGTCTTTCTCCTTTTTCTCCACCAAACCTCACTGTATGAAAACCCCATGGAACATTCCAGCCTAATATAAAAGAGAGAGAAGGATTTCTGTCCCTGGGACAGGAACTGCAGAGATGTCCTTGTCACAGGAAAAACCACTCAAGCTCAGAACCAGGGTCACCATGTGAGTAATGACAAACTATGCCTTTATTAATAAATGCCACTAATCCATAGTGGAAATCAGGGCTTAGCTGAGCCAAGCTTTGCATGTATACAGACACTCAGAGACAGCTCATGGCTGGAAGAGCTGGCAGATTAAAAAAAATGCCCAAGGATGGAGTAAAAGGTCAATTAACACAAATCCAGAGAAATGAGATGTCCCAAGGTCACCCAGAGTCAGTGAGAGAGCAGAGCTCAGAGATAACATCTCCGTGTGCTCCCACTCCCATTCCCATCCATGTTGAGCCCACATCCTGATGGGACACAAACCTCAGTGAGTGACAGAACAGCAGTGCCAAGTGCTGGTGTCCTCTCAGTGCCCAAATAGTCACGTACTGGAGTGACTCTGAAGCCCAAATGAAGGTGGTGGGTGATGGAGCAGCAACATTTAGGAGATCCACATCACAAAACTTCCCTCAGAGTGACCAGTCCTGTAGGAACACAACCCAGGCCATTATGGGGTCTCTTCCCCACCTGCTGACATCAAAGATCTTGTTGAAGTCTCTGAGCAGCACTGCTGGAGCAGTGGGATTTGTTTCTGGCTTGGTTGTTATGAGTGTGGAGAAAAGTTTCATGCTCCACACAAGAATGGCTGGAAAACTACTGGAAAGATGCTGTAAAGCCTGAGGAATATATGCCAAACCCACTGTGCTCTGGGACTGGGGTTGGCTTCCATAACTGGTGTTTGAATTCCCTAAAATGTTGGAGGGAGACCCTTGACAATCGTTGTAATGAACACAGAGGAGTTTAGGGGTCTTCAGGGGTGACCGACTGCCCCATCTGTGCTTGAAAGACAAGAACAGCCCTTTGAAGAATTGCCTTCCCTGCTCCTTCTTCTTCCAGCTGAGCTGGAAAAGAGGAAAGCAAGGATTACTCCAGTCAGGGTGTGAATGAGCGTGGTTCACTCAGGAACAGTTTTCCTTCTAAACTTGGCACCCTGTGAAATTCAAGGATAACCAAGAGCAAATCACCACTGTCCCCTTCCAGCTGGGCACTGCTGTGGGGGACACTGGTCAGCACCTGCAGGAGATGTTGGGTCTTCACCAGAGGCTGGCCTGGCAGGGCAGCTCAGTAATGTTTAAAGAACCCCAAGCACCTTCTGTGGGGAACTGACCCAAAATCCAGCTGTTTGTACTGGAGGTTTATCACACCACAGAGTTTCCCCTGACTGGCACCAGCTCATTTTAGCTGAGCTCAGAACACTGAGAGAGGAACTGAGGAGTAACTCGGTCCCCAGAACCAGGTGTGACCCCAAAGAGCTGTCCCAGGCTGCCATCACTGCCCCATTGCCCTGCAGGGATGTGGTAGAATAATTTTGGGTGGAAAACAGCTTTAAGATCATTAAGTCCAACCATAAACTAAATACCAATGCAGGCTCTCAGCAACCAGGTGGGATTTTCTGGATGCACCCCAGAAGTTTGCAGAGGAAGAGGTTTCTGTGGGCTGGGAATGGGCATAACCCAGGAGAGCTGCAGAGAGCAACACCAACTAAGGACCTTCAACACTGGATTCATTTCAACAATTATGTACAATTCTGTGATCCTTTTATGTACAATTCTGTGATCCTGTGAGATGAAAGATGCCCCAGAACTGTAAATCTGTGCTGTTATTACAATCTGAATTGATGCTTTTTCAATACTTCTGGAAGTGACATACAAATAATAGCATTATGATCTAATCAATATCTCCTGTTTACATCTCCCCTTTCATCCAGTGAGATCACAGAGCTGTTTGTAAGCGATATCTTCACAAGTCCCTCTTAGCTGAGCATAACATCACCAAAGGCAGCCTGGTGAGGCAGTGTGTAATTAGACTGATAGGGTTTCACCCCATTTTTGAGTTCCCACTGCATTTTAGGTGAAATGGGAAGTGGTGGACAGTCCAGCACTTCTTGCATGCTACAGAAGGGAATTTAAGTCAAGTTAAAATGTTTCTAAGGCACTAAACCCAACATATCTGCACTTGTAACAGTGCCACGGGAACATTTAATGACCATGTACAGCCTGGAGCATCACTGAACACCCCTTTCAAGTGCAAAGGTGTGCTAAGTTTATAAAACTTTATAGACTTCACACTTGTGCAAAGAGCAGAATGGTCAACAGAGACACAGCCAAGGGTTAGCAGGGAGATTGCTGTTAAACACTCTGTGTTTAAGGTACCCCCCTCAACACATGCTTTGCACTTACTCTTGGGCAGAGTGGAGAAAATTAAATTTTCTTTCTGAGAAAAGAGAGGCCTCTCCAGTTGGGTTGATTTTCTCCTTCTGTATGTGGAAGCAAAGGTCGTTGATGTCAGTTTGTGTTTCATTTTTTAAGAAGCCCTTATCATTTCAGATTAATAACATTCTTTTGAGAAGGGCCTGCTCAGTTCCATGGCTGTGGAGATGGACAAACGTAAAGCTTTTTATTGGGATTATCAAAACCAGGTGGCAATGCAAGGAGGCCTCTCCTGAATTCGGTCACCTTGACATCTCAGTGAACATTTTTTACCGAAAGCACCAGAACCTCAGCTGGCGTTCATGGGGTTTCTATTGTTAAGAAAGAAACTCTTCCCTGTGAGGGTGGAGAGCCCCTGGCACAGGTTGCCCAGAGCAGCTGTGGCTGCCCCTGGATCCCTGGAAGTGCTCAAGGCCAGGTTGGATGGGGTTTGGAGCAACCTGGGATGGTGGAAGTTGTCCCTGCCCATGGCAGGGGGTGGAGGGAGGTGACCATTGAGACCCTTTCCAACCCAAACCCTTCTGTGACTCCATGATTAAATACAATGAAGATACCCCCACGTGAAACCACCCCTTTGTGCCCATGTGAAGGAGGGAATACCCTTGGTACCCATTTTTTGTGCCCTAGATTGCAAGAGTGTAGCCCTGGTTCCACGCCTGAGATGGTTTTGGTTTTTTGAAATTCCTTTCTCAAGGAAGTTCTGTAAACAGGAGGAATGTTTTTGTAACTGTACTTTATGTTATTCATTCCTTCTGACAGGAGGGACTTCTTGATGTCCCTCTGCTTTGACCAATGTGATTGAAGAGGTTTGCCTTTGTTTCACCAATCAAATTGGTCTGTGTGAAATAGTATATAAGGGAGACGCATCCCAAAATAAAGAGTCACTTTTTAGCCTTCTGGTTCTCAGAGTTTGTGTCGTTGTGGTGTAAAACAGGAGTTCAGGACTTCTATATGACCAACCGGTATGATTGAGCAGAAGCTATTTATTGTTTACATTAATCTATTTTTATACATTCTAAGTCAACTGTTCACACATTATTTGATTGGAGGCTCTATGTTGTCCATGGTTTAGCACAAATCCTTCAGGATTGGTCACAGTCCATCATCACATGGGGCCTCCTCTATCCAGTCCTTGCATTCTTGGTGTTCTGTTTCTCAGACCCTTCTTCCTTAATTTAGCACCGTTCATGTCTCAGTAACCTTGATTAACTCCTGAGGGTTTGATAAGAATAGCTACAGGCAGTTTGGCTGGAGCACGTCATGGCCTGAGTTATTCAGACACTTTGCCACACTAGATCTCTTTGGCAGGATGCAGACACCACAAGGGGGGCAGCCAGAGATGAAACGTGTGGTGCCTCTCTCCCAGGTGCTGAGCTGTGTGAACCCCGACAACGTGAACAGCCCCGAGATCCCTGTGAAGATCCTCAACTGCGACACCATCACGCAGGTCAAGGAGAAGATCCTGGATGCCATCTTCAAGAACGTGCCCTGCTCCCACCGGCCCAAAGCTGCTGACATGGACCTGGGTAGGAGATTGCTCCCGGCCAGGAGGGGAGAGGGGAGGTGGGAGATGTCCAAACCCCATCCTCCAACTTTGCTGGGGCTGGGGCAGGGGCCCCTCTCCACTGCCAGGCAGAGAAATCAGAGTTGTTGTTGGGATGGTCACGTCACATGCAGGGTGACACAGTAAAAGTTCAGAAGGCTCCTTTATTAGGGCCTCATGCTGTCTTTTATACAGTTTTTACAAACCTCGAGGGTAACTTCTAATTGGTTAATAGCTTTCTTATTAATTATTCTATCGGTTAGTAAAAGGTATTTTACTTGTCCATCAAATCTATCTGTTTTCGGATTGTTTACCTATATTCTTCACTGGTTCTCATGGGACAAATCCCTTGTTATTACAGGTACACTTGTTTTTCTCCCTCAGAATAGATTGTTGTGTTAAAGGAACTTCTCATTCTCAAAACAGCTTCATATTGGAGCTTGTAAATTGCTTGTTAGCTGCACTGGAACAAATGACAGGCCAACTGTGGCTCTATCCACACACAGTGACAGGGCAGAGGGGACATTATAGGGATAATAATGCCTTTTTTGGGGTCTTTCTCCTTTTTCTCCAGCAAACCTCACTGTATGAAAACCCCATGGAGCAATATAAATGCATGATATTTAGAGCTTGCAGGACAGACAGTGAGGATTCTGTTGTGTCACACACATAAAATGCCTCCCCACACTCCTGAGCAGCACAAGAACTTTAAATTCTGTGCTTTAACTGTTACAGTAAAAGCTTTGAACACCACACACTGCTAAGCAAATTCATGTTTAGCCTGGAAAGCTTAAGACTCAAATTGTTTAACATCTTGGCAAATGCAAATGCTCATAATTTGCTAGTTATGTTAATATTCAAGCTTACTCTGAAAATACTTAAAGTTTCAGTAATGCAGCCACAGAAAACAGATTTCCTGGCTAAGGAAATCTTTGGCCCTGAGGACTTAAAAAGTCCAGTACCCTGCTTTTCTGCCCACAGAATCCATCTTGGACAAGGGTCTGGAAAAGGGACTGTTCTTTTTCTCTTGCCAAAGACCCCTGAAAAAAGGATACCTGGAGTGAGGATGCTGGGAGGAGTGGGTGTCTGAATTTGGGGTCCACAGGCAGGTGTGGTACCACACCTGGAGGACACTATGAAAAAATGCAGGAAAATGTGCTCAGGGCATTGCTGAGGTGTCTGGTGGAGGGCTGGGGACTCCATTGTGGCTGAATCTGCCAGAATTTGCCCTCAGTGACCTTCAGTGAAAGAGACTGGGCTGGAAAATGATGGAGTCTATAAAACCAGCTGAGCTGTGGAGGAACCAAAAGGAGAAGGAATGGACCGAGGCCAAGAAACAATTCACAGCAGTAATGAAGGCAGGAATGAGAGGTCAGGGATTAAAGTTAAGTGTCTGAGTGTGTGTGTGTGTAGGGGAGGGAGGAGTTCCTGACAGAAATTGCTCATCAAAGGCAGTTAGAATAACGAAACATGCTGCCAAAACCAGCAGCAGTAACGAACAGCTCACGTACATCATCCAGAAAAGACCCACGATGGCTCTGGGGCTGCTGTGAGTGGGCAGGGCAGTGGTGAGAGGTGGGGTGAGCGTGAGGGAAGGCAGGGCAGGGTGCCAGGGCACAGCAGAGCAGAGGAAGGGCTTCACAGCCACATCTCCTGACCTGTCTGGGGCCCCACAGAGCCCAGTTCCTTCAGATCCCAGGCTGGGTGTGACTGGGAAGTGTTGGTTCTGCTGTGGAGATGAAGGATGACTCCATAATGGGATGCAGGAATTTTACCTGCATATTGTAAAGACAGGGATTAATTGGATTCCACTGTAGTTGTGTGAACCAGAAGTGTTATGTGTGTGCAGGGTCCCAGCTGGAGCCTGACAATCCTGCATCCAGGATTGCTGCTGCTGTTTTAATAAATACTGATCTCTTCAAGACCAGACTGGACAGGGTCTTGAAGCAACCTGATCTGCTGGAAGCTGTCCATAGAAAGGGGCTGGAACTTTCAGATCCCTTCTCACCCAACCCAGTCTGTGATTCCATGACCTGAGTGGTGCTGAGGAGCAGAAACTTCCAGAAAGTTGGCATGAGCATGTGCACCCCTCAGAGGACAGGCTTGCCCACGGTGACAACAGACTGGCTAATGGGCAGCTCTGGCCAGGAGCACTGATGAGGCAGTTGGGGTAAAAAACAATTAAAATACAAATAAAAACCCCCTTATCCAGTAGAAGAGGCTGTCCAGCAGCACTGCAGATAACCAGGTGGGAGGAGCAGGGCTGGCATGGGTGGAACAGGAACGAGGGGATCCACACACCCAGCGCAGCTCCATCCCAGCTTTCTCACAAGGAAATGATGCTCATGTGCACCTGGCATCCTTCAGAGATGCTGGAGGCAGCAAGGGGAGAGCAGAAAGCACTGCTGGCCCTCAGGAACCATCACAGAGCTCTCAGCATCAGGAGCTGGATGCTCAGGGCTGCAAAGGGGCTGGAGCAGAGCAGGGCAGAGCAGATGGCTGCAATCTGGCCTTGAAACCCGTGGCTTTCAAAACAGCAGCATCCTTTCCTGCTCCCATCACCATTTTCTGGGCTTTCTGTCCACACTCGGGCCAGATTGCTCACATGGCAGAAAGCAAACAAGCTAATGAGTTGTTTTGAGCTGTTAAATGCAGGGTAGCTGCAGGCAGAGGGACTTGTGCGTGTGGCAAATGTCACAATGTTTGGCAGTTGCCCAGGCAGCTCCTGGAGGGGGCTGTCAGCTGAAAACCTTTATTTTGGACACCCTGAGGTTACATTTTAGTCCAAACCCCCCAAATTGCAGCCCTCTGATTAAAGGCTTCTTTCCACAGTGGAGATTTCTGTTGTTATCGTTTTTAAAAGATCTCTCCCACACATGAAACACCCCATCTCTGGGAAAACATCAGGGTGTGAGGGTCACAAAGCAGGAATGTGGCTTCATGCTGAGGCGTTTTCTCTTCCCTGGGTTTTGGGTGCTTTTTTGGAAGGGATGAGGTGGTGGCTTGGGTTGCTCTCGGTGATGCTGTCTCAGGTTCATTGTGGACTGTGTCAGGTGAGATTTCAACATCTCCCCAGCCCTGCAGTGCTGGGATGTGGGGCTCATTTAACCTGGAAACATTTAAACTGGGTCTGATTTTGGTATATGTAGAATGTGACAGACAGTTTGCATTTATCTCCCCTGAAGAAAGGCTGGGAGAGCTGGGGGTGCCCAGCCTGGAGAAGAGGAGACTCCAGAGGGACTTTAGAGCTCCTTCCGGTGCCTAAAAGGGCTCCAAAGAGCTGGAGAGGGACTTTGGGCAAGGGCCTGGAATATCAGGACAAAGGAAAATGGTTTAAAACTAGAAGAAGGGCAGTTTTAGGTTAGATTTTAAGAAAGAAATTTTTTACTCTGAGGATGATGAGGCCCTGGCACAGGTTGTCCAGAGCAATGGTGGCTGTCCCTGGATCCCTGGAAGTGTCCAAGGCCGGGTTGGACAGGGCTTGGAGCACCCTGGAGCAGTGGAAGGTGTCCCTGCTTGTGGCAGGGGTGGCACTGGATGATTTTTAAGATCCCTTCCAACCCAAACCAGTCTGTGATTCTGTGATTCACTCCATACAGGATGAAATATTTATCTGGCATTCTTCAGCTCCGTGTTGTCAGATAAACTTTTATTCCCAGCCATGGCCCTTTCTCCACCCCAGAAACAGAGCTGAGTTTCTCCTCTCTTCTTAGACCTGGATCAGAGGGAAGGCACCAGGGAAGTGTAACATTTTCTGTAGGATTTGTGGTTCAGGGTGACATCTCCCCATCTTCCCTCTCCCCACAGAGTCACTCCCTAGCCAGGCATTGCTGCAGCTCAAAGCACCTCATTGTCAAAGGCCCCTGGAATTTCCTTTTTCCCAGTGAAGTTGAACAGAAAGGTTGTTTCTTACAAAAAAAATAAAAAAGAGGGGGAAAAAAGGCAAAGAAGAAGTAATTCCTGCGTGCAATAAAAAGATACACTATCTGCTGAATGAAATATAAAGGCTTCACAGCAGCTGTCTCCTGAGTTTGCATTTACCACTGCTCCTGATTGGAAGGCTTGATAAAGTTAATGGGATTTTTACCTCCCTCCCCCTCTCCTCCCTCTCTCTGGAAGGTGGAAGTGTAACAAATTGGATTGGAGTGTGCCTGTCCTTTGTGCCAGCTCAGAGGAGTGCTCAGATCCCAGCAGAGAGGGGACAGGCCAGCGAGGACAGAGCTGACAGGGCTCACTTAATGCTGTGAAGATGCATGGCAGGGTCACCTTTTCCCTTCCCATTCCCTTGGCATTTCCTTGCAGATCTGCTTGTGACCCCCTGAGCTTGCGGAGAAGGGGAGCAGTGAGGCCAGGAAGAGCTGGGGACAACTGGAGGTCCTTCCTCAGTCATTGCTCAGGTGCTCAGTGAGGTATCAGGGGTGAAGTGATTCGTGTTTGGGCAGGGAAATCAGGCTACAAAACTGAAACTGGGAACTCTAAGCCTGCCCTGAAGGTTTTCCTCCTTGTCTGGTGCAGTCAGACTGGCCCTGACTCTTCCCTGCAGGAAGGCCAAGGAAAGGGCTCAGGGATCCCCTGAATCTCTGCGCAAAAGGCTTGAGGAAACATCCCCTGAGTCTCTGCGCAAAAGTCTTGAGGAAACATCTCAGGGATCCCCTGAGTCTCTGCACAAAAGTCTTGAGGAAACATCTCAGGGATCCCCGGAGTCTCTGCACAAATGGCTTGAGGAGACATCTCAGGAGGTCCCTGCATCAGAGGGAAATCTGCTCAGGGCACCTTGTCTGGCCCTGGAACACAAATCAAGCCCAGAGTGAGGAAAGCTGTGCTCACCCTCAAATCGGAGCCCAGTCCAACACCAGGAAACTGGGCATCCCTCCCAAAACACGAGTATGTGTCTCTCCAAAGCTGAGCCAGGGGAGAAAAGGACAACAGGAACATGCAGAGCCATCAAGGAGAGGCGTATAAGTGACACTGTCCCCATGACCCTTTGAGGAAGGCACACAAGAAACACTCTGTGACAGCAGAATTGCCTTGAGTGTTGAGTGGGGCACTTTCTAGGAGCACCATTTCCCATCCCAGCCCAAACTCCAGCATTTTTTGGTCTTCTAAGCAGTGTCTGGGACCAGTTAGATCACAGGAACCTGATCCAGGTGGGAATGAGCAGAGAACATCAGCCTCAGACTCCCCCAGGGTGATACAGGTGAGGGTCTGAGGAGCTGGAGTAGATGAAGGGCAGGTCAGGATCAGTGCTCAGCCAGCACAACCTTTGCTCACCCTGAGTGTCTCTAGCCAAAGTAACACCCAGCAATAAACACAGTTGCTGACCTCTTCCTGCTAATTTAAATGAATAATAAAGGCAAGTGCAGCTTTCCCATTGCATTTTAATTATGTGATAAGAAAAGTGCTGAAACCAAAAGAAATTTGCAATGGTCCTTGCACTTTTTATATTAGGAAAAACAAGCAAGGGTGGCAGGTGATGTCTCCATATCCAAGAGTTCATTTTAATTAACTCCTGCAAATGAATGGACTTTTTGCTGTGGCTCTGACTAAGCTGTATTTGGCTGGGTCACTGTGACTGAAATGTGACAACCAAGAGGAGAGCTTGGAATGGTCCAGGTTGCCTGTGATGAAGGCACAGCTTTCCCTGACAGAGAATTTCTCTCCTTTTGGTCATGTTCATGTCTTCCTTGCTTTGGGCAAGTCTGTGAGTCCTCTGTGGGGAAAGCTGTGGCAATCCTCCTCAGGACTCCACAATCTTGGAAGTCTTCTCTAACCTTAATGATTCTGTCATTTTATGGAGTGTTCCTCAAGGTTTGAGCAAATAAATGGCACCCTGGGAAGTGAGGGGCTGCTCCAGTGCTGCAGGAATTCATCATTCCAGGGCAGAGGCTGGAGAAGGGGAGGAGCAGGAGCCCTTCTGCCCACAGGCAGCTGCTGAAGGCTTCTAAAATTTACATCCTCCACGGAGCAGAGGTTGGATCTGTCCCTGGCTTTTCCCCACTGCTGTGCCTCTTCTATTGGTGCCTAATATCAAAAAACTCTTGCAACAGTGTTCAAATAGTAAAATAAAAAGCAGGCTTCTTTTGGGAAGCTTCCAGGTGTCCCAGTGGTCATGGGTACAGCCAGTATTGCCTTTCTACAAGTTTTATAAGTTTAACAAATTACCATATCTAACAAACATTGGCCAATTAGCAGAGTAGTTGATTAGGTAATTTTTCCCTGGGTACTGCCCCGTTGGAATTGGTCCAGGGCTTCTTTGCCCCATTTCTTGTGTCTTCTCAGATTCTGACTGAAAAACAAAATGTTCCTCTTGTAGGTCCTCTTCTTGAAAATAGGACTAAACAGTATTTCAGGAATGTGTTAGAAGCTTAGCTTATTCCAAAAATCTAAGAGGAAGGGCAGGAAATATCCTAGGAGCTATGTAACTATGGAATAGTAATCTACAAAGCTATGAACATATGAAAAATATATAAAACCCCAAAAATCTGTGGGCATGGCTATGCCTGTACCTAAGGGCTTCCTGGTGCCCATCTGTGGATTTGAGATGCAAGAAGCATTTTAGGAACTCAGCATGAGCTGAGCCTAGCACAGGTTCTGTCCCCAACCAGACCCTGCTGTGCCCAGGGGAGCCCTCTCTGGGCTGGGTCCTGGCAGGGACAGGGATCTCAGGCACTGCTGGAGGCTCTGTCTGTGCTGCCAAAGGAGACAGGAGCAAGATTTCTCTCCCTGGAACAAGTGGCATTTGCTCCTGTCCCATGGGGGTGACAAACACAGGCAAGGACAGGCTGGTCTTGGGAACGGCCGAGTTGGAGCACGAGCAGAGCTGTGAGTAAATTAAAAGTTAAACACTGTGAACAGTCAGGGTGTGGAGGTGATGAGTGGTGTGCCCACGTGTGCACGTGGATTCTGGGCACAGGGAGTGAGTGCCAGGGCTCTGTCCCTGTGATGCCATTTGGTTTTTGCTTTTTTTTTTCTTTTATATGTTCCTGTATTTTCTGCACATATATTGGTAGCTCTGTAGCCTGTTGTATTAGTGGCTGGTTTTCCCAGTAATTTTCCATGGCCTTTCCCTAGGCAGAAAGACAAAACAAATTCCAGAGCTCCAAGCCCTGGGAGGTATAAGGTTCTGTG